>CM044010.1:75203545-75248545 GCA_024085815.1 Flaveria linearis
TTTTCTATTTATTTATGTGCATGCCAGTGCCCGATTTTGTTAAACAACATTTATCAAACGACATTAACACATAAAAAGGGCAATTAGAACTCACCTTAATGTTTTCAGCAAGTGGTTATCAATCCAAATACACTAGGACAGCTAAAACTTCTTCTTCTCAAAGCAAATCTAAAACAACAACCCTAATTTAGACAAACCACCCCTAGCTGACCACTTCATATGACTAAGGCTATGCGATTGGACTCATTCGTATGACTGAACATGCGACTGAGCTTAGTCGTACGAATGGGCCATACAACAGAGGTGCGAATGAGCTGTAACATGGTTTGTGCGAATGACCTCCATTCGTGCGATTGGTTCATGCGACTGAACTTCAGTCGCACGTTTGAACAATGCGGTTGACTCAGTCGCACGAATGGGTCATGCGACTGAGCTCATTCGCCTGAAACGGATCAGTAGCTGTGTTCTTGACATATTTGATCAAAAACTCGAGTTTTAACCATTTGGATTATACCATATTCATAACAGAACCTATACACCTCATTTACAACCATTTCGGGTCCTTATTTTATCAAACTTCCTAAAAACTAGGGCCCGAACCTTCCCTTTTCAGTTTAACTGAAAGATTGAATAGAAATCCTGATTCAAACATGTTTTTGGATCAATTTCCACCACCCACACAGCTTAACATATTCAAGAATCGATCCGTACCAAGCAAAACTTACCAAAACGGAGCTAGTTCAGTCAATTTGGCAAGAACAGGGGTCTTTGGGGTCGAAGGGAACAAGGGGGTGAGGTTACAGCAGATAGAATCTGCTTTTAACACCCTTAACCGCCCTACTTATCCTTCATGCCTATTTTTAGCCGACATACTCAATCGTACGACTGGCTTATTCGCACGACTCAATCGTACGATTGAGCCCATACGCCCGTCATTCGTGCGATTGAGATTCATTCGCACGTATGGCATGCGACTGAACACTAATTTTAATTAAATAATATAAATTTTGAACTTTTGGATGTTACAAGTCTACCCACCTTATTTAGGGTTTTGTCCTCGAAACCTGGCTAAAACAATTGGGGTAGTTCCGCCTCATTTCTTCTTCTGACTCCCAGGTTGACTCAGATCCCTGGTGATGTGCCCACTGCACCCGGACTAAACTAATGCTCTTATTTCTAAGTTTCTTCTCCTTGTGATCTATAATGGCCACGGGTTGTTCAGTGTAATTGAGTTTCTCATCAACCTCAATATCATCTAATGGTACATATTGAGTTTCATTAGCTAAGCATTTTCGTAACTGAGAGATGTAGAAGGTTGGATGAATAGCACTTAGTTCTTCTGGTAAGTCTAATCTATATGCTACATACCTAACTTTTTCTATTATTCGGAAAGGTCCAATAAAACATGGACTTAATTTGCCCCTTTTTCTAAATCGAATGATGCCTTTCCATGGAGAAACTTTCAACAAAACAAAATCCCCAACTTTAAATTCTAATGGTTTCCTTCTACGATCTGCATATGATTTCTGCCTGCTTTTCGCCTCTCCGATACGATTTTTAACTATCTCAAACTTTGACATTGTTTCTTCAACTATTTCACTATTCCTCAATTCACGTTGCCCTATATCTCCCCAATAAAGTGGAGTTCTACACTTTCTTCCATACAACATCTCAAACGGGGACATTTGAAGAGTAGCTTGATAACTGTTGTTGTATGCGAATTCAGCTAAAGGAAGATGACTATCCCAGCTCCCTCCAAAATCAATACTACATGCCCATAGCATATCCTCCAATGTCTGAATAGTTCTTTCACTTTGACCATCTGTTTAGGGATGATAGGCTGTAGTAAAGTAAAGTCTAGTTCCCATGGCTTCGTGAAATTTTCTCCAATACCTGGAGATAAATCTGGCATCTCTATCAGACGTGATACTTTTCGGAACACCATGCAATCTAACTATTTCTTTAGTAAAGATATCAGCTAACTTTTCCACCGAATAAGTTTCCCGTATTGGTAGAAATAAAGCACTCTTGGTTAGCTGATCTATCACTACCCAAATAGTATCATAACCTTTTGGTGTACGGGGCAACTTCGTTATAAAATCCATAGTCAGATCATCCCACTTCCAAACTGGAATAGCTAATGGCTGCAATAATCCATAAGGTTTCTGATGTTCAGCTTTTATTTGGGCACAAGTCAAACATTTATTTACATACTGCATCACATTAAATTTCATCCCTGGCCACCAATAATCATGCTTTAAATCTTGATACATCTTAGTCATGCCTGGGTGAATGGAATACCTAGATTTGTGAGCCTCATCTAGTATCATATTACGTAAAGCCAACGGAACCCACATTCGACCAAATCTGATTTTAACACCATGGCTATTTTCTTCTAAATATTTTTCTTGACCAACCATTCTTTCTCTCTTAATGTTTCCTTCTTTTAATGCTTCCAGTTGAGCTTCCTTTAGTTGTTGCATAAAATCAGGAGTAATCACAAGTTTATACGCTTTAACCTTAATCGGTTCGTACTTCTCCTTTCCGCTCAATGCATCAGCAACCACATTTGCTTTCCCGGGGTGATACAAAATTTCACAATCATACTCTTTGATTAACTCCAACCATCGCCTTTGTCTCATATTCAAATCCTTTTGCTCAAAGAAGTATTTCAGGCTCTTATGATCAGTAAAGATGGTACATTTCACTCCATATAAATAATGTCGCCATATCTTAAGAGCAAAAACTACAGCTGCTAATTCTAAATCGTGGGTTGGGTAATTGACTTCATGGGTCTTCAACTGTCTAGAAGCATAAGCAATAACTCTCCCACGTTGCATTAAAACACACCCCAATCCCTGATATGATGCATCAGAATATATTACTATATCATCTACACCTTCTGGTATTGCTAATACTGGGGCTTGTGTCAATCGATTCTTTAGTTCCTGAAAAGCAGCTTCCTGTTCCTTATTCCATTCATACTTAACGTCCTTTCGAGTTAATTTCGTCAACGGAGAAGTAATTTTGGCAAAATCTTGAATAAATCTTCTATAGTATCCTGTCAGTCCTAAGAAACTACGAATTTCTTAAGGACTTTTAGGAATTCCCCAGTTCACCACAGCTTCAATCTTTGCAGGATCCACCAATATTCCATCCGCATTCACCACATGGCCCAAAAATTGTACTTCCCTTAACCAAAATTCACACTCTGAGAATTTTGCATACAACTTATTCTTTCTCAAGGTTTCCAATACTCCTTGAATGTGACAAGCATGATCTCCTTCATTCTTGGAATATATCAAAATATCATCTATAAACACAATTACCGATTTATCCAGCATCGGTCTACATACTCTGTTCATCAAATCCATGAATGCAGCAGGAGCATTCGTTAACCCGAACGACATCACCAAAAATTCATAATGCCCATATCGCGTACGAAAAGCTGTCTTTGGTATGTCCTCTTCTCTTACTTTTAACTGATGATACCCGGATCTAAGATCTATCTTTGAGAACCAATTAGCACCTTGGAGTTGATCAAACAAACCGTCTATACGAGGTAATGGGTATTTATTCCTGACGGTCAGCTTGTTTAGTTCTCTGTAATCTATGCACATCCTTAAACTGCCATCTTTCTTCTTTACAAACAGAACTGGAGCACCCCACGGCGAAGAGCTGGGTCGGATAAAACCCTTGTCTAATAATTCCTGTAATTGCTTCAGGAGTTCCTTTAACTCAGCCGGTGCAAGTCTATAAGGGGTCTTAGCGACAGGTTTTGCCTCAGGTATTAAATCAATTCTAAACTCAATTTCTCTATCAGGAGGTATACCGGGTAGATCCTCAGGAAATACATCGGGGAAATCATAAACCACTGGAACATCTTCTAATTTCTTCATCTTCTTAGCAGTATCAACTACATATGCCAAAAATGACTCGCAACCCCTACTCAATAATTTCTCAGCCTTAATCATAGATATGACTTTCACCACACTATCATGTTCATCTCCAAAAACCGTTACCAAATTACCATCCGGTGCTCGCAACACAATCATCTTTCTTTTGCATATTATCTGAGCCTCAAACATAGATAACCAATCCATTCCCAATACTACATCAAAACCTCCTAATTTCATCATGTGTAATCTAGCAGGAAATTTTACACCTTCTAATTCAACAAAACAATCGTTTATTACTTCACTAACAACTATGAATTCATTAGAGGCAGTCTCTACTGAAAAAGCAACATCTAACTTTGACGGTCTAACTTTTATTAAGGCATGAAATTTTATTGATATGAAACTCCTATTAGCCCCGAATCAAATAAAACTCTAGCAGGTACATCATTAACAAGAAACGTACCCGACACAACATCCGGTAACGCCTTAGCCTCCTCCGTAGTCATTGTACATGCTCTCCCCGCAGTACCGCTACTACCACTTGCACTGACTTTACTCGATCCTCCCACTGCACGAATAGGAACCGGTCCAGGTCTAAGTTTTGGACATTCAGATTTCATATGTCCCATCTCCCCGCATCTATAACACCGAAGTTCTGGACATCTAGAAACGAAATGTCCAGGCTTCCCACATTTACGACATGCCGGGTGATTCAATCTACATTCTCCTCTATGAAACTTCCCACATCTATTACACCGAGGAGGGGGACCTACAAAACCCCTAGCATTAAACTTTCTCTTTTGCGGCCCACCTTGTCCATACATAGGCTTAGAACTCAGTGAAGCTTCCTGATGACTAACCACTTCTTCTTTCACCACAGGTTTCTCAGACTCAGCGACTTCCTCATACATGTCTGCAGCCAAATTCACCGTGGCTTGGTAAGTAGAAGGAGAATTTGACTTGACCAGCATTCTCACCTTAGGAGGTAATCCCTGAACATACCTAGTAATCCTCTTTGTCTCAGGAGTTACTAAATGAGGTACCAAGCGCGCCATTTCTTCAAATCTAGACGTATACTCCTTATGACTTAAACTGTCTGCCTGAAACTGCAAAAACTTGATCTCAATTCTATTCATCTCGCCTTTCGGACAGAACTTTTCTATCACTAACGCTTTAAAAGTTTCCCACGTCATCTGACTCACAGCGGCCTCACCCATGGCCTGTTCTACTGTATCCCACCAATATAAAGCTTCTGCTTGAAAGGAATGCACTGCAAAGCCTACCTTCTGGTCTTCCTTACACCTACTAAGTTTAAACGCTGCTTCCATCTCTCGTAGCCATTTGTAAGTTACTACTACATCCTTCTGGCCTTCAAACTTAGGCGGGTCACATTCCTTAAAATGCTTATATGATATTGGTTTCTCCACTACCGGCTCAACAATAACAGGTGGAGGAGTTGGTTGGGAAGATGATTCACCACCTTTCCTAAGGTCACTCAACATTTCGGGTAAGGTAGTACGCAACACTCGGGCGACTTCATCACCTATAGCCGCCTTAAGTTCATCACCCGAAATCCTAGCTTCAGGTCTAGAATTTGTGTTACTGGTTTCCTCCATCTATGATAAGAAATAAACCATAATCAAATAATGAGTGATACCAGGATGTTGCATATAATGTAAATTGCTCATAACATTGGCCAGGTGTTATCAATTATTTACTTATTCACACCATCCTGCCTCTTCTCATTACCCTTTCACAGTTTATTTCTAACCCTATCTAAACCACAAAATCATGCATACACATAATACTAGTCTTTATCTTAAACAATTACTTTCATTCAACATTTTAATGAATTATCACAAATAATTAAGTACTCATCCACACAATAGTTCACCCCACTTCCGGTTATAGATACTGGCACTTTCCATATATTCAGTTAAAGTTTGAAACAATTAATTGTTCAAATCTCTTTAACTAAGGCTCTGAAACCAACTTCTAACACCCACAATCTCATAACATTATAATATAATATAATAAGGAGGGTGCTACTAGTTGGGTTATCATAACAATTCAGAGACTACAAACGCAGCGGAATTTTTATATATATTAAAAACTGTTTACATCGTTAACCATATTTACAAGACTTTAACCGATATTCAAAACTTTGTTAAACTTCAAGTACTTCATTCCCAAAACCCAACATTTGTGGCCAGTATCGTACACCATAACCGGAAGCTAACTCTGTGGGGGACCATCACGAGCACCTCTATTACTACCAGGCATGCATAAGAAAACAAACACAAAATCAGATAAACTGGTGAGTTCTAACATACACCACATTTCAATAACAATAACCCATCAACTGTTATCACACCGAATAATTCATACACACATTCATCAGTCCATTTATTTATCCCAGTATTGATATGCATATCGAATACCCACAAGGTATTTATGGACATCTTTTATCGATTTTAATTTGGTGGGTGAAACCTCCACCTCGCGCATTGACGGGTCAAACCTCCGTCTATAGTTTGGTGGGTCAAACCTCCACCTCGCGCGTTGACGGGTCAAACCTCCGTCTATTATTGGCGTTGACGGGTCAAACCTCCGTCTATAGTTGGTGGGTCAAACCTCCACCTCGCCATTCACCACAATTTACCACTTTCAACTCTTATTCACATTTTCTATTTATTTATATGCATGTCAGTGCCCGATTTTGTCAAACAACATTTATCAAACGACATTAACACATAAAAAGGGCAATTAGAACTCACCTTAATGTTTTCAGCAAGTGGTTATCAATCCAAATACACTAGGACAGCTAAAACTTCTTCTTCTCAAAGCAAATCTAAAACAACAACACTAATTTAGTCAAACCACCCCTAGCTGACCACTTCATACGACTTAGGCTATGCGATTGGACTCATTCGTACGACTGAACATGCGACTGAGCTTAGTCGTACGAATGGACCATACAACAGAGGTGCGAATGAGCTGTAATAGGGTTTGTGCGAATTACCTCCATTCGTCCGATTGGTTCATGCGACTGAACTTCAGTCGCACGTTTGAACAATGCGGTTGACTCAGTCGCACGAATGGGTCATGCGACTGAGCTCATTCGCCTGAAACGGATCAGCAGCTGTGTTCTTGACATATTTGATCAAAAACTCGAGTTTTAAACATTTGGATTATACCATATTCATAACAGAACCTATACACCTCATTTACAACCATTTCGGGTCCTTATTTTATCAAACTTCCCAAAAACTAGGGCCCGAACCTTCCCTTTTCAGTTTAACAGAAAGATTGAACAGAAATCCTGATTCAAACATGTTTTTGGATCAATTTCCACCACCCACACAGCTTAACATATTCAAGAATCGATCTGTACCAATCACAACTTACCAAAACGGAGCTAGCTCAGTCAATTTGGCAAGAACAGGGGTGTTTGGGGTCGAAGGGAACAAGGGGGTGAGGTTACAGCAGATGGAATCTGCTTTTAACACCCTTAACCGCCCTACTTATCCTTCATGCCTATTTTTAGCCGACATACTCAATCGCACGACTGGCTTATTCGCACGACTCAATCGTACGATTGAGCCCATACGCCCGTCATTCGTGCGATTGAGATTCATTCGCACGTATGGCATGCGACTGAACACTAATTTTAATTAAATAAATAAATTTTGAACTTTTGGATGTTACACTTATAAGTAAAATATAAACCCAATACTAAGAGGTGCGCAAAGTACAACGCCCAAATAAAAATGTTCAATGCAAAAGAAATAAGTTGTGATGCATGTCCTGAGTGAATTCTTAGCCGTGCAATCTAAGCTTAAGCGTTCCTGCAACCTGAGAAAACATGCTAAAGTGTGTCAAGATGAAGTTGGTGAGTTCACAAGTTTAACAACAGATAATATGTTTGAAAATGTTCGTATGGTAAAGTAATTAAAGCATATCGATAGGTAGCTAGCCTATAATCAAGTTACTTAGCGTTTCAAACCGAAGCTGGCTGTTTGTAAGTTGTTTGCCTTCCCACCACGTCTAACACAGACAGTGGCAAATGTTAGGTCAATTAAGCACCCGTTCGACCTCCAATCAAGCTAGCGCGACTAGCCCGGGCGGGTTTGTCAAACCCAGTAGTACTACTCAGAATTACCTCGCTACACATTACTAACGGTTCGAGAATGTAAGGACTTTTAAATATGTTTGCACTTAACATAACAGGCGATAAACAATAATACTAGAAACCATTTTGTAAATATGTTTGCATGTTTTCTCCCCCAAAAAGGAAAGAATGTAAAATAGGGGCCGTGAAGACTCACATTGAATGCACAGCAATGAGTAAACGAAAACACAGTGATTTGGGTTCCGGTCAACCTGAATTTCATTTAATGTATATATATAATTAATACAATTATTAGTTACAAATATAAGAGTCGTACGGTTTCGCGTTCGCATCTCGGTTACGTTGCAGGCTAACGATCAAATTCCGCATTCACAAGCAAGCACGACTAACATAACATCACGTACGCATAAAACTCAATTATTCTCGCATACTCGTGGCAATACATATAAGCATTATTTGTACAATTTAATTGTATAAGGCTATATAGTAAGCTCACATTATTTAATACTTACAACACAACTATAATATACTTACATTCACTACCTTCTGCACCACAACCCACGTAAATCCCAAACCCCATACACCTAATACATGCATACATAATCACATCCACCATACAACTTGCACATACTTAATATCTATACATACTTTACAAAAACATATATATAATATATAATATATATATATATATATATATATATATATATAACACACTTAAACTAACCCCACATGAGACATCATGCACCATCACCACCCAACCATTCCCATACACAACCACCATAACACCACAGTCGCACCACATGCACCAAACCCACAGATCATCGCATACACACATAACAACATATATACATACATTGCAAAACACAATCTTCATAGATACACACACAACTCACGGTTATTAGCATGCAAATATATAAAATCAAGAACACATACATACAATTATAAAGCAATACATACATTGCAGTCATGCATATTTATATACCATCACACATAGGCATATGTATATACGTACGCAGAAACATATACATACGCAGAGCATGTATGTACGCAGCAACATATGCAACCACGATCGCACACATCGCAGGAGCACGTACGATTATGATACGACACCGAACACGAAACTATACCGTAACGTACACGAGTAGCAAGCGAAAACTCTTACCGAATGAATTGGGGTTGTTGCGGTTGATCGGTTGTAAGCAGAAAGATCGTCGAGCAGCGTACGGTTGCCAAGAGTAACAAGAAAGTCGCTGGAGATGCTTGGTCGCAAAAGTGGCTGTTGTCGGGTGGTCACAGACAGAAACGGGGAGGGTTGTTTCGTCGCATTTCTTATTGACCACGAACAGGTTGTCTAGGAAGTTGGCCACCGTGAGATGCTGCCACAAGGTTAAGTTGTGATCTACCGAGGATAGGGCTGCCGTTTCTCTTGTTCGTCGTGTTTGCGATCGGAGATGGGAGTCGTTTTAATGTAGAGCTTGATCACGAAGGCTGCCGGATGGACAATGGCGAAGGGATAGTCTGCAGTGGTAGGAGGGGTTGAGGAATGGGGCTGCGATGGAGGTTTTCCGAGTATGAAAACGTGGGGGGAAGAAGGGGTGTGGTTATGGTGGAGTTGGTTGTTGGGTGATGATAATCCAAAATTTTTCTTTATTGTGTTGTTTAATTACTATTATTATTATTATTATTATTATTATTATTATTATTATTATTATTATTATTATGTTTAATTGATGTTGATTTAATTATAATTATATACTAATAATAATTAAGATTATGAACTAATAATAATGTCAAATAACGTTGACAAATAGTAATGATAACAGAAACAGTCGGAACGGTATTAACCTGAAATATACGGGTTGTCACATATATATATGTATATATATATGTATATATATATGTGTGTGTGTATATATATATATATATATATATATATATATATATATATATATCTATGTATATATATGTATATATGTATATATACATATATATACATATATATACATACATATGTATACATATATATATATATGTGTGTGTGTGTATATGTATATGTATATGTATATATATACATATATACATGTATATGTATATGTATATGTATATATATGTATATATATACATATATACATATATATATACACGTGTATATATATATATATATATATGTGCGTATATATATATACATATATATATGCATTTATATATGTATATATGTATATATGTATATATGTATATATGTATATATATGTATGTATATCTATGTATATACATATATACATGTATATATAGATGTATACATGTATATATATATATACACATATATACATATATATATACATGTATGTATATATATATACATGTATATATATACACGTGTATATATATACATGTATATATATACATGTATATATATATACATGTATATATGTATACGTGTATATATATACATGTATACATATATATATATGTATATATGTATATACATAGATATACATACACATATATATGTATATATATACATATATATATATACATATATATATATACATGTATATATGTATTTAAATAGATATGCATACATACATATATATGTATATATATATACACACACATATATATAGATATAGATAAATTGTAAGGTTATTAGTAAGGCTGATGCAACCCAGACACTTAAAGTCTTTCCTGCATGCATGCACATGTACACTAAAGTGGAATGCTTCGGAAGACTCACACTGACTTGGAAATTATTCTAAGTGTGAAATCTTCGTAAGCCAAGACCAATATCTTCCGAAGCCAAAAGATGAATTCTTCCAAAGCTTCAAGGACAAAGTCTTCCGAAGCCAACCAACGAAGACAGATTTCTTCTGAAGACTTTTATATTACATGCTTTATCTGATGTTCTTTTTACCTAAAGCTAAACCACTCTCCGCTGCCACTCTGATAAGTCACCAACCTTTTCATGAGTTGGTGAAAAGGTCCATGCTTTTGGTAAACTGTACATTGAGGTCTTGAGTCTGTAACTTTCCACTTTATACACTTTATCCTTTTTGTAATATATTAGGATGTGAGCTATGGCATGTCATAGTCACTAGTCAAAAAGAAATCTCTCTTTTGACTCTACATCGATTTTGTTGTCTAGTTCATGTATCCAGCTGGCCTTCAAAGTATGGCCGGCTGTAGGCTTTAGTATAAGTATTTTCTGGTCCTTGTAACTAAGTAAGTTTTGAGTTGAACTTTGTAAACCTCTTTGTAAGGAATTATAAGATCAATATACTTAAACCTTGAAAACCAACTGCTTGTGTATTGCTCTAGTTTTCTGTCTCATTTACATCTTGTGTTTCTAAGTTCTCTAAACTCAGTTCTTATCAGTTCCCCATTTGAATTGTTAAGTGTTGAAATACACTCTCCTCCTTGTGTTGTTGTATTGTACAAGTACATAAGCCCTTCACCCGGTCCTGAAATTGGTATCAGAGCGTCTCAGGCTCTTTATATAAGATCTCACCATCTTAATATCCCTCACACACACACAAAAATACTTAACCCTTCAAATGGCAGCTATCTCTAAAGCTGATATGGGAACTGGAACCATGACAAAGTCCCCACTGATCACTCTTGATGACTTTGACACTTGGTGCCGAAGAATGGAAGGTTTCATCAAGTGTCAAGACTCAAGAATGTGGGAATCTATTGTCTCTGGACCTTATATACCAAAAACTCCTTCAGCTGCTGCTGGAGGTGGTATGATCCCCAAGGCTGTGGCTGACTACTCAGAAGAAGATAGAAAGAGAGTAGAAATTGATCAAACTCTGTATACAGAGATTTCAAGAAATGCAAAACAGCTAAGCAGCTGTGGGATGCATTGAAACTAATGTATGAGGGTTCTACTAATGCCAAGGAAAACAAGAAGGATCTTCTGAAGCAGCAGTTTGAAAATTTCACCATCAAAGTAGGTGAGACCATGACTCAACAATACTTCAAGTATGTTGAGATTATGGATACCCTAGTGGATGTTGGAGTAACTCTTGAAAGCAGAGACATTGTAAGGAAGTTTATGTCCTCTCTTTCTAGGCAATGGACACATTACTGTGTTGTAATAAAGAGAAATGAGAACCTTAAGACTCTTATTCTGACAGAGTTATATGGCATTCTCAGTGGATACCAGATGGAGATGAACACGCAAGGTTCATCTGGTAACTCCAGCAATCAAATGGGTTCAGCCCTTCATGTGACTGAAAGGGATAGCATAGAACCCCAGCATCATCTCATATGCTACCCTGACATCTCACAAAAAGGTCCTTTCATCACCTTCCCAGAGACACCAAGGGAGAACTATACTCAAGGAAGCCCATTCCAAGAGACAAGTTCTTCTCAAGCCTTTATGTCCTCTGATGAAAGTTATGGCAGCTTCCTATTCACCCTAGAAGATTTGGACTGTATCCATCCAGACGACCTGGAGTATATGGAGATAGTCCAGCAGATGGCTCTTCTCACTCACAGAGCCAAGAGATTCTACAAGAGGACAGGAAGGAAGTTTCCCAGCAATACAGCCACTGGAAAGTTTGGACTGGACAAAAGCAAAGTTAAGTGTTACAACTGTAACTTGATGGGTCACTTTGCTAGGGAGTGCAAAGCAAAAAGAACAAATGGTGGACAAGCACAATCCAGACCAAACTACACTGATAAAGCTACCCAGAATGAGAAGCCAAAGCAGGAAGCTGCAGTTGCTGTTGAAGAAGGAGGCTTTGACTGGAGCTTTCAGGTGGAAGATGCATCTCCAAACCAAGCATTAATGGCTGACCATGATGAAACCAAGGTATTGGAACATCTTTGCACTCCTGAATGTATTGCTAAAGTCAACAGATACAGGTCCTATAACCTACAGATGAGATCTGATCTTGAGTCCTTGAACATACTAAAATCTGATTTTAGAAAGACTGAAAATGATTATAAGTTAAAGATAGAGGACTTAGAGAAAACCATTTCAGTTTTAAAATATGAGCATACAAATTACAGGACTCAGATCAAAGATCTCATAACTAAGTTAACTGAATGCCAGGCTGAGCTTGTGATCAGCAAAGCCAGGGCAGAAAAATGTTTTCTTGAAGAAGAGACTTTCAAGAACATCATATCCTCATCCTTGCATGCAAAACTTTGTTATCAAAACAGGCAGGGACTGGGATCTAGTGAGATAGCTCCTCCACACACAATCTTGTCTGTAAGATCACCTAGGTGTGGAACTTGTGAAGAAGAGCTTCCTTACATAGACCCCTTGAGTGAAGAGGATGAAGAAGTGATAGTGAAGAATTCCTCTGAGAAGAGTGAAGAAGGGGATTCTAAGAAGGGTCACTATCCTTCTGAGGAGAGCAGGAAGCCTGAGATGACCAAGTCTATGAGGAAGAACTTGATCAGAAAGAGCAAAAGAAAGGCCAGGAGGGCTCAAGAGATCAAGGCCACTTTCAACTCTAAGCAGAAACAAGTCTTTATTTCTGCAGGATTTGATATGATCAAGACTGAAAACTTAAACCTCAATTCTTTTACAAAGAGTTCTGGTTCATGTTCAAATCATCTCAGCATCAAGAAGAAGGTTGATTCGCTGTGTACCACTGCTACACAGTCTGAACTATCCAACTCCAAGAATAGTCCTAAGACCAAAAGGAATGTCTCATCATCTGCAAAGATGAAGGTGGAGAAGGGAAGTGATCAAAGTCAGCCTTGTTCTCAGAAGAAAACACTTTTGAAGAAGAAGATAAGTTGTGTTATGTGTGAAAGTACTTCTCATCTTGCTATGGATTGTCCATACAATCCAAAAAGAACTCTTCATATGACCAAGAAGGAAACTCCCAAGAGAACTAAGAAGAACTCAGCTTCGGAAGGAAAATCTGTCTCCTTCGGAAGCTCCAAAGGAAAAAAGAAGGTAAGTGGAAAATTGCCTTTAGAAGAAAATTTGGTCTCGGAAGAAAGGAATACTTCCGAAGCACTAAAGTCTGTTGCAGTGCTAGCAGAACCTTCTGAAGGTTCGGTCATCAAAACTTCCAAAGTCTTAAAAGCCTCTGAAATGATTAAGGTCAGGTCCAAACTTCCAAAGGTGGTGTGGAAATCAAGGAAAGACCAAGTGACTGAAAGTTTTCCATCAACAACAACAACAGATCCCCAGAGCACAACCATAGGATCTATTATTGTTTCATTACCATCTATCTCCTTTGATGAGCCCAAGACCAATAACGCTTGGGTTTCCAAATGTAACTAATCATTTTCTGTGTGCAGGAACAGCTCAAGACAAACAAAAATGTCTAGATCATTGATAGTGGCTGCTCCAGGCACATGACAGACAATAGGTCACTACTCCAGAACTTTGAAAGGATTGATGGAGGACCAGTTTATTTTGGAGGAGATGAAGGAGGTTACATATCTGGAAGGGGCAAGGTCATAAATAGTAAGCTCAGCGTTGAGAAGGTAAAATTTGTCAAGGAGCTTGGGTACAATCTTCTGAGTGTATCCCAATTTTGTGATCAGAGTCATAACATGCTTTTTACTAAGCATGAGTGCATTGTTCTCAAGCCTGGGGTGATTATTCCTCATGAGCATATTCTGCTTAGAGCCCCCAGAAAAAGGAACATGTATAAGATGGATTTACAGGAAACATCTCCCTCAGGAGAAGTTTCATGCTTTCTATCTAAAGCTAATAGTGACGAGTCTTTTCTTTGGCATAAAAGAATGTGTAATGTAAACTTTAAGAATATGAATAAGCTAATTAAGAATGATTTGGTAACTGGAATACCAAGGAAAGAGTTTACAAGTGATGACCATTGTGTTGCATGCCTGAAAGGGAAGCAACACAAGGTATCTCACAAGCCTAAGGAAAGAAACTCCATCACTACACCCCTACACTTGTTACATATGGATCTCTTTGGCCCTACCAGTGTAATGAGTTTAGGAAGGACCTCTTAATGTCTGGTGATCACAGATGACTTTACAAGATTCATATGGGTCTTCTTCCTTAGAACTAAGGATGAGACCCTTGAGACTCTGAAGAATTTCATCTTAAGAATTGAGAATCAATGTGATCACAAGGTCAAAACCATAAGATGTGATCAAGGAACCGAATTTAAGAATCAAATCCTTGATACATTTTGTGATAAAAAGGGTATTACAAGACAATACAGTGCTCCCAGGACTCCTCAGCAAAATGGTGTTGCTGAGAGGAAAAACAGGACACTGATTGAAGCTGCTAGAACCATGTTGTCTGACTCAAACTGCCCATCACCTTCTGGGCAGAGGCAGTCAACACTACCTGCTATGTGCAGAACAGAGTTTTAGTGGTTAAGACCCATGGTAAGACTCCTTATGAACTTTGGCACAAGAGAAAACCTTTCATTGGTTTTCTCAGGTCATTTGGATGTCCATGCAGCATTTTGAATACCAAAGATCAAATTGCCAAGTTTGCTGAGAAATCAGATGATGGACAGTTCATTGGATACTCTTTCCAAGCTAAAGCTTATAGAGTATACAATCCCAGAACTAGAGTAGTTGAGGAGTCAGCCAATGTGACTTTCAATGAGCACACTCCAGTGTGAAAGGTTCTGGTCCGGATTGGCTTTTTGATCTTGACTTAATTACAAACTATTTTAACAAATCTTGTGAGAATGTTTCAGGGTCTACGGACATTCTACCTCCAGGTGATCCTGATCCAAGATTTGAGCTAAGAAGACCTTCAAGTTATACATCGTCAGCTCCAGTTGTAACTACTTCAGCAAATGAGGTTTCTATCAGCAGAACAATGACAACTACAGCTGATCCATCTGAGATGCCTTCAAGTTCCAGCTCAGAGGCACAACAGACAAACAAAAAACTTCAAATGCAGAAGAAGATGATGGTGGTGGTGACAGTGATCAATAATTTCTGGATGGTGATAATCATCCCATAGATGAACATATCAATGATGTCACACACTCATTGGATCAAGTTTCTCTTGATAAGTGTGTTGAAGTGGTGGAGGAAGCATCTATGCCAGATCTAAATTTCTCTAATTTACATCTGTCTCAACAACTTGCTGTGATCCCTCAGTTAAGGATCCACAAGTCCCATCCTACCACAAACATCATTGGAAATGTTGACACCGGGGTAAGAACAAGAGGACAAACCCATGAAGCAAATGTTTGTCTATACCCTTGTTTCTTATCCCAGATAGAGCCCAAGAAAGTTGATGAGGCTCTGAAGGATGGAAGTTGGATTGAAGCCATGCAGGAGGAGCTACTTCAATTCAAGAGACAGAAGGTTTGGAACCTATGTCCTCTTTCACATGGGAAGACTATAATAGGAACCAAATGGGTATTTAGGAATAAGAAAGATGATAGAGGTATTGTCATTAAGAACAAATCTAGACTAGTTGTTCAAGGATAAACACAAGAAGAAAGAATTGATTACACTGATGTCTTTGCTCCTGTAGCAAGACTAGAAGCTGTTAGGATATTATTGGCCTTTGTTGCATCCAAGAACTTCAGGTCTATCAACTTGATGTCAAGTGTGCTTTTCTGTATGGGGTGATTGATGAAGAGGTGTATGTCAAACAACCACCTGGTTTTGCAGATCCTGATCACCCTCATTATGTCTGCAAGCTTGATAAGGCTCTCTATGGGCTACACCAAGCACCAAGAAAGTGGTATGAGACTCTATCTCAGTATCTCTTCAAGCATGGATACAGAAGAGGTACTATAGATGGAACTCTCTTCATCAAAGGACAGGGAAATGACTTACTGCTAGTTCAAGTGTATGTAGATGACATCATTTTTGGTTCAACTAATCCAAGGCTCTGTAAAGACTTTGAGAAGCTGATGAAAGACAGATTTGAAATGAGTTCCATGGGGGAACTAAATTTCTTTCTGGGCATTCAAGTAAAGCAAGTTGAAGATGGAATCTTCATAAGTCAGTCAAAGTATGTCCAGGACATACTCAAAAGATTCAACATGACTGATTATAAGATTGCTATGACACCCATAGCAAGAAACCACTCCCTTGGGCCTGATCTTGAGGGGGAGTGTGTGGATGAACACCTTTACAGGGCTATGATTGGGTCTCTTATGTATCTTACAGCTAGCAGGCCTAATATCATGTTTGCCACATGCATTTGTGCAAGATATCAAGCCAACCCCAGGATGTCTCACCTCATCACTGTCAAGAGAATTTAAGATACCTCAAAGGTGCTCCAACACTGGGCCTCTAGTATCCAAAAAATTCTGACTTCAATCTGTATGCATATACAGATAGTGACTATGATGGTTGCAATATGACTGCAAAGTCTACATCTGGGGGATGTCAGTTCCTTGGTGGAAGGGTTGTCTCATGGCAATGCAAAAAACAATCCTGTGTCTTTACATCAACTGCTGAAGCTGAATACATTGCTGCTACAAGTTGTTGTGCTCAAGTGCTTTGGATTCAGAATCAGATGCTTGACTATGGTTTCAACTTCAAGGAGACTCCCATTCACATAGACAACAACAGTGCTATCTCTATCACAGAGAATCCTGTGCAGCACTCAAGGACAAAACACATAAACATCAGGTATCATTTAATTAGAGATAACTTTGAAAAGGGATTAATTAAACTAGTTAAGGTTAACACAAATGAACAATATGCTGATTTGTTCATAAAAGCTTTTGATGAACAGAGATTTAAATATCTTATATCAGCTAGTGGGATGATTAACCTTGAGTAGCTTTTTCTTAAAAACTAATTCATTTTATTTCTTAAAATCTGTGTGTCCTAAGTTGTCTAGTCTATCACCTTCATAAGCTCATGTTTTCTAAGGATAAAAACTGGCTGAAGAGTTTTTTATAGATTTTTGACAAATTTTCATCTTTCGGAAGATATGCTTTTATCTTTGGAAGAAAATATCCCTTCAAGACAAATAACTGTCTAAGTAAAATTTACCTTCAGAAGAAATTTCTGAAATATCTTCCGAAGCATAAAAACTCTCTTAGGCACTTGTATGTTTTTTTAAGGATCATTTCTCTTTCGAAGGTTATTAACTCTCGGAAGCTTGGTTTTTATGGAACAAAGCATCCCAGTTTAACAATTATCTTCCGAAGCAAATTTGTCAAAACTCTTTGAGAAATTCTTCCGAAGCAATTTTGGCTTTGGAAGCTTTTTTATTAAAACTTCCGAAGACATTTTACCTTTGGAAGATTTTCGAATTCCAAGAAAACAACTTTTGAGCAAAAAACAAACTACTTTTTCAGAGGTGGGACCGCCTTCCGGATTTCAAAGTTTATCCTCTTTCATTAACTTTGTCTCAAATCCTTTTCACATATAAACCTTGTCGGTTCCCCCTCTTTTTATCATCTTCATCTTCTCTCCAAACCTAAATTCTGAGATTTCTCTCTGAAACCGCCTTCGTTCATCCTTCCTTCACATCTAAGCTTACTCAAAATGGCCAACCTTAACAGACGAAATGACCCAGATTTTTCTGTGCAGTTACACAGGCAACACAATCAGGTTGCATTGTTAAACTCTGAGAAAGATCCCCATTTCTCAGAGGTATGTCAATTCTTGGCCCTGTCTAACTACTTCACCTCCCTTACCATTGATCCTCCTCTCTATGAGGATATTTGCTTGAATTCTGGAAGACCTGCCAAGAGGTCATTTTGGATGGGGAGAAGGCACTGTCTGCCACAGTGCAGGGAAGAATAGTCTTCATCACTCCGGCCATCATCAACACTCATCTTCAGCTGGATGATGAAGAAGGTGAGGTGTTCATCCCAAAAGAAGTTGTCAACCATTCTTTTGAGCAGATAGGTTATGAAGGAGATTTCCCTGTAAAGACCTTCAGGAAAGGGAAGGTCTCATCTAAGTGGAAGTATTTACTTCATGTGGTTATCCACAGCTTGTCTAACAAGCATGGAGGATGGGACCAGTTTCCTGAAGATCTCTCCTTCATAGTACATGGAATGGTTCAGGGGGTCAAGTTCAGGTATTCTCAATTTGTATATACAAATTTAATATCAAACTTAGACTCCTTAGAATATTACATGTTTCCTAGATATGTTCAATACATTCTCAACTGTGAACTGGGCTCACAGTTGAGGGAAACAGGTAATATTCTTAAACGACAGATGAAGCCCGGCATCTTTAAAATCTTGAAGAAGCCAACTGTTGGCTTCTTAGGGGTAGAAACAGCCCTTGTCCCAAAAATGTTAGAGCTCATTGCTAAAGGTGACAACTTAGCAACACAAGCTAGTGTTGAACCCACACCTTCTACATCCCAACCATCAACACAGCCACAAATCACCCTCACCTACCAAAGAAAACACAAACGAACCCCTGCACAAGCTATTGAGTCTGTGCAGGCCCCCATATATTCACCTACACAGGAGGAAGTAGATACTAGAGCTCCCACTTCCCTTGAGGAGCAAACCACTCCCATCACTTCAAGAATCAGTGCTGAGGTTCCTCATGCTCAGCCTGATGAGCTCACAAGCCTAACAGCCTTAAGCCTTCACTCTGAGTCTCAACAATCAAGTTAACAACCTTCAGGGGACAGCTACCATCCCCATCCTTTAGATTTAAATCAACCAATACCCAACCTTGACTTCTATACTGATGAGGACTTAGATGCCAGTGAGTATCATGAGTCTTCCTACTACACCTCTTCTCAAAGGGAGATGAGTGCTCCTTAGTCATCTAAGTCTAGCCCATATCAGTCACCTATCATTGAGGTGGATACTTCTGAACATGTTCAGGATATCCATATGGAAGAGGCTCTTACTTCAGTAAGTGATTACATCATTCAGACCTTAACCATGGCAACTCAGCCCATTGACACTTCAACTGAAGTTGTCACTGAGCAGAGGAAATCCAGTAGCCAAGAACACCATGCTGGTGATGAGGAAGAGGACCTTGGTCCCATTCTCTCATCCCCCAGTGATTCTTCTGATGAAGATGAGGGGAACTTGAGACTAAAGGTGCAAAAACTGTCCAAAACATGCACCTATTTAGTCTCCAAGGTTAGTCATCTTGAATCTCAGGTGACTACCTTGCAACACAGGGTCAATGATCAGCAACTTGAGATATCTTATCTCAAGGAACAACTAGCTAGGAGACCCTTAAGAGAAACTCAACCAGGAACACAAGAACCTGTGAATGTAATTGACCTAACTTCTAGCTCCCCTGTGCAAGAGGGTGATATTACAAAAAAGGGGGAGGAAGTCATTACAATCACAGAACCTGGGAGTTCCTCAGGGAGTATGGACATTGAGGACTCACCATCCTCACTTGCAGTTGTGCATACTCAGCAACTTTCTCAAGTCCATATTGATATGGACAGCATAGACTCAGTCATAAAGAGTATATTTGAGAAAGACATCCAAGAGCAGTATCATCTCTACCAACTTTAGCACACATTTTTGGTGGAGGTATGATACTGCTAGAAGAACTCTTATTCTTTAAAGAGTTCAATAAAGGAACACTACAGAGTTCTGCCTTAGAGGAAGACAAAAGCAATCAGGAATACCATCGGTCAACTGGATTTTGAGGCAGACCCTGAGATTAGCTTCAAAGGGAAAACCTTGACTGAAGGCCCAGTGGTAGAACCTGAGAGCCCTGTCTCACCATAAATTGTTACAGATGTTCAAACCCTTGATGAGACACCTGCTAGTGAAGGTGCATCTCAACCTCTCTCTGGCCAGAGCTTGGAAGCTACACCAAGCAATGAAGGCCAAACTCTCTTCACCCTGAGTCACAAAGGTCTGTGAGTGACAAAGGGAAAAGGAAGTTAACTTCTGAGGAGATTGAGGAGGAGGAGAGAGAGAGAAAAAGGAAGCTAAGGGGAGAAAGTTCCTCTACTGGGTCTATAAGGCTCATGGAAAGTGCTATCAGGGCTGTCCCCAGACCAAATACTCAGGATGATGAGTTAAGGGCAGCCAGGATAAACTACTTGCAAACTAGGAACTATGATATTGATAATATCATTTCTCACCCCTTAGATGAGTTGAATGAACTGGCTGACATAGAACTATCAAAAGAGAGAAAGGAAGAAGAGGATGCAGAGCTTCTTCTGAAAATCAAAGAAGAAAGAAGAAGGAAGAGGCTCTACAAGCATATGCCTACTCTCTCACCAGTTCAAGAAACTCAAGAACAAGAGAATGTGGTACCATAAGAACCTCAGGTAGACAAAGAAAAAGATAGGATCAACATGATCAACTACCTAAGTGCCACATGCCTCTATAAAGCTGATATACTTCTTCCCTTACCCTTTGACTATATTGAGTTTGAGTACGTACAACTTGAACTTGATGTAGCCAAATAAAGAAAGATCACCAAAAAGAAGTTAAGGGAAGAAGCTGTAAAATCAAGAGCCATCATCCATAAGAATCTAAAGAAGTCTGCTGACAGACAGAAGATGATGAGCTTCTTGAAGCTATATGGATTCTCCAAAAGGAGACTTGGTCCCATGTCTCTATCCACCATGGATGAGCATATTAGGGTGATCAAGCAGAAGATCAAAAGAGGTTAACTTGTTGACTTACACTCCCCACCAAGTCAGGTCCCTCAAGAAGTAGAGGTTAAGGTTAAAACACCTAAGACAACACAACCTGAACCTCCTGCTGAATCTCAGCAAACTTCCACTTCTGATCCACAGCAGGGATCTGTCCCCTCTAATCTGAACCTGTGAGAGAGGAAGACCCAACTGAGAAAGACAAAGAAGAACAATCAGGTGCTGCAGGCCAGTCTTCTCAGTTAAAGAGTTCAAAGAGGAGGAAAAGGATGGTTTCCAAACCAAAGTCAAAGAAGAAGAAGAAGGAAACATCCACCTCCAAACCTCAGGATGAGTGAGAACATCCTGAGGATGTGCAACAAGAGGATGCTCCACCAACTCCAATTCAAGCAGCTCCTCTGGCATCAAGAAGACCCATCTTAACTTGGACATACACCACAAATCCAGAAAGATGGCATGTCATAAGAGATCAAGGTATTGAACATGTCTACACATGGCAGGATATGTTCAATCTACCTCTACATGATCTCTTTGACATGAGAAGATACTATGAAAGTCTGAGTGATCCTGACCATCTCATGAAGAAAGGTATGGTCATCATCATAATGAGGACTGTCAATATCTAGAGTCTTTAGGTGTTTTGGTAGCATCAGCCTAGGGGGAGTTCGTAAGGTTATTAGTAAGGCTGATGCAACCCAAACACTTCAAGTCTTTCCTGCATGCATGCACATGTACACTGAAGTGGAATGCTTTGGAAGATTCACACTGACTTGGAAATTATTCTAAGTGTGAAATCTTCCGAAGCCAAGACCAATATCTTCCGAAGCCAAAAGATGAAGTCTTCCGAAGCTTCAAGGACAAAGTCTTCCGAAGCCAACCATTAAAGACAGATTTCTTCCGAAGACTTTTATATTACATGCTTTATCTAATGTACTTTTTACCTAAAGTTGAACCACTCTCCGCTGCCACTCTGATAAGTCACCAACCTTTTCATGAGTTGGTGAAAAGGTCCATGCTTTTGGTAAACTGTACATTGAGGTCTTGAGTCTGTAACTTTCTACTTTATGTACTTTATCCTTTTTGTAATATATTAGGACGTGAGCTATGGTAAGTCATAGTCATAGTCAAAAGGCAATCTGCCTTTTGACTCTACATGGATTTTGTTATCTAGTTCATGTATTCAGCTGGCCTTTAAAGTATGGCCGGATGTAGGCTTTAGTATAAGTATTTTCTGGTCCTTGTAACTAAGTAAGTTTTGAGTTGAACTCTGTATGCCTCTTTGTAAGAAACTAGAAGATCAATATACTTAAACCTTGAAAACCAAGTGCTTGTGTATTGCTCTAGTTTTTTGTCTCATTTACATCTTGTGTTTCTAAGTTCTCTAAACTCATTTTTTATCAGTTCCCCATTTGAATAATTAAATGTTGAAATACACTCTCCTCCTTGTGTTGTTGCGTTTTACAAGTGCATAAGCCCTTCACCCGGTCCTGCATATATGTATATATATGTATATAGTCCTGCATATATGTATATATATGTATCTATGTTATATATACATACACACACAGACACACACACACACACACACACACACACATATATATATATATACATATATATATATATATATAAACAAACAAACAAACTAACAAACAAACCCAGTATATCGCACTCAAGAGCAGGGTCTAGGGAGGGTAGGTGTAGGCGAGTCTTTCATCTATCTTGTTAGGTAGAGAGACCGCTTCCAAAGAGACTCCTGACTCGATAGCAAGACATCATAAAATAAATCATACAACACATAGCATACAGCATACAAAATATAACAGCTAAAGAATTAGAGAAAGAGAAAACATATATCAGAGGAGCAGGTAGAATCACCGTTAAAGGGCAGATATGGACTACGTACACATCAGGCCCCGTAACAAGACTTCAAATACCCTTCCTGCCTATAGGTCCCACTAAAGTCCTTAATTTTAATTCTACGCCTCCACTCACTCCTATTCTCGATCATGTGCTCAGAGAGGTGCAAGTGTATCATATCTCGCCTAATTACCTCATCCCAAGTCAATCTAGGTCTTCCTCTACTCCTCCTACCCTCTAATATGATGTTCTCTACTGCTCTAACTGGTGCCGCCATTGGTCTCCTCTTGACATGCCCAAACATCTTAATCTTCCCTCTCGTATTTTATCTGCGATATAAGCCACTTCTAGCTTCTGTCGAAACACTTCGTTTCTTATCCGATCCAGTCTTGTGTGACCACACATCCACCTCAGCATTCGCATTTCCGCTACCACTATTTGTTTCTCGTGCGATTTCTTATGGCCCAGCAGTCTGTTCCATATAACATAGCTGGGCGTACTGCCACTCGGTATAGCTTTCTCTTTAGTTTTGCTGGAAACCTCTTATCACATAGGATCCCTGATGCTGCTCTCCACTTGCACCATCCTGTTTGAACACGGTGCGGTACATCGCTATGTATCTCTCCGTCCTCCTGCAGGTACGAGCCCAGGTATTTGAACCTAGACGTTTGTGGGACCGCCATACCCTGAATACTGATTTGAGTGTCCTCTTCCGCCTCACCACTAAAGTTACAATGCATGTATTCTGTCTTAGAGCGACTTATCCTTAAACCTTTGCGCTCTAGTGCTGCTCTCCACTGTTCTAGCCTGTCGTTAAGCACCATTTTAGTTTCCGATATTAAGACAATATCATCCGCAAAGAGCATGCACCACGGAACTGGCTGCTGTATAGACTTGATCATCTCATCCAACACTACTGTGAAGAGAAATGGGCTCAGTGCCAATCCTTGGTGAAGTCCCACTTCCACTGTGAATGAGTTTTTGTCTCCGATCGGGCCCTGCACACACGTTTTTGCCCCATCATACATATCCTTGATTATTTTGATATACCTCGCTGGTACCCTTCTAAGTCGTAGACTTTCCCAAATTAGTTGATGTGGAATACTGTCATAGGCCTTTTCTAGGTCGAGGAATACCATATGGAGGTCCCTTTTCTGTTCTTTGTATTTCTCCATTATCCTCCTTATGGCGTGTATGGCTTCTGTTGTAGAGCGTCCTGGCATAAATCCAAATTGGTTTGATGCTATCTGAGTTTCTCGTCTAATTCTCGTGTCAATAACTCTTTCCCATAATTTCATTGTGTGACTCAATAGCTTTATTCCCTTGTAGTTTTCGCAACTTTGAACATCTCCTTTTTTTATGTATGGGGACTATGACACTGGTTCTCCACTGGTCCGGCATCTTCCCTGTCGTAAAGATAGTGTTAATAAATCTGTTAGCCATTGGAGCCCCTCATCTCCCAGGCATTTCCACACTTCAATCGGTATGTTGTCTGGCCCCACCGCTTTAGCCCTTCCTATTTTCTTCATAGCTCTCGTAACTTCATCTACTGTGATGCTTCTATAATAGCATTTGTTTTGTTGTGTTGTTTGGGTAGTATTATCTATCTCAATTTGTTGATTTGGGTTCCTTATGTTGTAAAGGTTATCGAAGTAAGTTTTCCATCTCCCCTTGATGTCATTGTCGTTCACCAAAACTTTTCCATCCGCAGCCTTTATAAACTTCACAATTCTCAAGTCTTGTCTTCTGCTTTCTCTTACCTTGGCTAACTTAAACATGTCATGCTCTCCTTCTTTCGTCTCTAGTCGTTTATACATCATCTCATACACCGCGTTCTTGCCTCTGACACTGATTTCTTCGCCTCTCTCTTAGCCTCCTTGTATTTATCTTTTAGCTCTGGGCGTTCTTCCTCATGTACATCATCTCTAAAACTTTGTTGTTAAATTCATATCTTCTCCTGTACATTTTTGTTCCACCACCAAGATTCCTTATGGTCGACTGTCCTCTTTGTTGTAACTACAAGCGTTTCTTTAGCTGCTTGGATGAGCGTATTTGCCATGGCCTCCCACTTTTGGTTTGCGTCTTCTTGTGGTCCAGTATGATTCATTGGTATGACCTTATCTCTAAAAATGGTAATGTTTTCATCTTTGAGCTGGCCCCATTTGATCGTATGTCTAACTCTCTTGTTTTGTTTGACAACTGGTCTCTTCACGCGTATATCCGCCACTAACATATGATGTTGTGTCACAACTGTCTCTCCTGGGATTGTCTTACAGTCCTTCCACGAGCTACGATCTTCTCTCCTCATCAATAAATAGTCTATCTGCGTGTGTCTCCCGCCGCTGCTAAACGTGATTAGATGTGATTCTCTTTTCTTAACAAATGAATTTATGATTCCTAATTCATGCGCTACTGCAAAGTCAAGAAGCTCCTTACCGCCTTCATTCCTAAGGCCATACCCGAAGCCTCCATGCACCAACTGGAAGTGGTCATTATCCACTAGAACAACCCCTAAAAAAAGGAATTGTAGCACAAGTAAAGCACAATCAAAAGCAATCCGTCACACGAGGTCAACAGTACACGATGGACACCCAAACAGATCAAGACACAGATAAATATCCATCACACGATAGTAGAGATAACCCAAAAATAGAGGATGCCCCCCTAAACAAAACCAAGAAATGTTGGTACCCCTAACCCAGCCAAGCAATATAATCGACAAGATAATATTTAAAGATATAATTAAAGGCTAGTAAAACAGATATACAAACACGAGATAGAACGATCTCACCGAATGTACACCCAATTTAGGGTTCCTCGATTATGTTGCTGGTATTTGGTGAGGCAGTGAAGGCGGTGAAGGCGGTGACCGGAGGTGACCGGTGACCGAAGGTGGCTAGCGTTAAAGGTGGTGGTGGCTAGTAGTGAAGGTGACGATGGCTAGCGGAGATAGTGAGAGACCGGCGGCGGCTAGCGGTGCGGTGGCCAGCGGTTCCGTCGGTCTGGCAAGGGGTTATTAGGGTGGTTGAGGTGGTCGCGGTTTGTGGTGGTGCATTGGGGTAAGGTGACCCGGTGGGGTGATGCGGGAGCTGGTGGTTCCGACAGCTTGTTCCGGCGAAGGTTGGAGCAGGTGTGGTGGTGCGAAGGTTGGGGTGGTTGCGGTTTGTGGTTTGGTGAGGTGGGAGCAGGTGTGGTGTTCCGGGGTGAGGTGGCTCGGCAGCTAGGAGGTGCACTCCGGTGGTCGCCGGCGGTTGGTTAGGAGGTGCACTCTGGTTTTTGCCGGCTGTGGGATGGTACCGGAGGTGAGGTGATCGCCGTAGTTGAGAGATGATGGCTTGTAGGTGAGGTGAGGTGGTCACCGGGGTACTCGCCGGAGGTGAGATGACCGTTGGTGATGGTGGCTGCAGTACTAAGGTGGTACCGTTGGTGGTGGTGGCGGTAATAGAGAGAAAGTATAGTAGAGAGAGAGAGAGTACAGTGTTCCCTGCAGATCACAGAGGGTACGCTAAAACCCAAGCTTGCACAAGAGGAAGACGACGAGAGTATTTTCTAAATTCCAAACTCAAAGTATGAAAATATGAAACTTATAATTTTTAAAATTGAGCTAAATTATATTCATATTGGGTGTTTCGGACCATTTAAAAATTCGCACCACATGTTAATATTATATGAAAATATAACAATAACAATAACAATTTATATATATATATATGTGTGTGTGTGTGTGTGTATATGTGTATATATATGTGTATGTGTATATATATATATGTATATGTATATGTATATTATGTATGTATATCTATGTATATCTATGTATATAATATATACATACATATATATTTGTGTGTGTATATATACATGTATATATAATATACACATACATGTATATTGTGACAACTCATCCAGAACTCACTAGACTTCGATTTTTGTGTGCCGATGCAGTAGACCAATGATGGAACACTCTCACCATGTGATGGAACACTCTCACCATGTAACGCAATTTTCGGGACAAAAATTCTTTCAACATGGTGATAATGTGACATCCGGTAATTTTCCGTTACCAAACTCCGTTAGTTCCGTTAAGTTTTGCATACACATGTCGTAAGCACACACTAGTTGTCGTTTGACCTTGGTGACTTAATAATAATTAATAATGTTGAATTAATAATAATCTAGTGGATTAGATGATTATTGTGTTATGTTTATTATGTGTTTACGCGATTTAAATGTTAACGATGAATTTTATCGCGTAACGTGAAAACGCGTGTGTTAATTCGTACGTCTTGTGTTTTTATAAAATAAAATATATAAGTGTTACCATTAGTTTATATGTTCATATTACTAAGTTAAAAACACCTTACAATGAGGTTAAAAGCTTAAATTTTATAAAAATACAAAACACAAGGGTTAAAGGGTAAATCTTGTAAATTAAACTAAACAAAACAAACCCTAGCCTCCACAAAACCCCCCCCCCCCCCCCCCCCACGATCGCGACCTGCTCTCCCTCTCCCTCTCTTTGTGAAAAACAGCCAAGAACAAGCAATTGGGCACGGTTTTGATCGATTACAAGCATTACAACATGTTAGAACCTTCATTACAAGCCATTACAAGTTTAAAGGTTAGATTTTTATGAGTTTTTATGTATTTTGATGAAACCAAAACCTAAGCTACGAAACTGGGTTTCATGGGGCTGAATATTGATCAATTGTTGATGTTAACATGTTAGTTTGATTGTATACATGTTAGTTAACGTTGATTTTGCAACCATTGTGTTGACTTTTTAGTATGCTATTCTCAGGTCGATAATCCAGCTTGCCGGTAGGAGCACAGCACGAGTCAGCATGCATTCTAAGGATTTAAACTACAAACATATTTACTCGTCTTTTAGTTATTGTTTTCAAATATTTGGTTGGTACATGTTTTGCCATGTTATACGTTTACATACTTTGGGTTTGTCTTGTTTACAAAACGCTTCCGCATGAATTTTAAAGTTTGAACTGTGGTTTGTTTTCTTTTAAATGTGGCATATAGAGTTGTTCCGAGTAACTATTGACTGTGATCCTGGTTTGTTCACACGCCTCGCGGTAAAACTCCGCATGTGGATTTTGAGGGTGTGACAGATTGGTATCAGAGCCAGGTTATAGAGAACTAGGTTGCATACACACTAGACTATAACCGTACACAGGTCGTTAGTTACTTGTTCCTGATTTCTCTACTGTATACTCATTGGCACACACATCACATTCTCTGCAGCATGGCATCATCATCATGGGTTTTGGGAAAAAGACGTGCTCGTTCTGGATCCCCTCCACATGTACCTCACCGAGTGTATGACTGGCCGTAACATCCTTACCCCCGTGGTGAGATAGGCTGGGATCAATTGTTTGTGTCACCCGAACGTGACCCTCTACGAGATTGGAGTTATTACCCGACTTGTATAGATCGCATGATTTGTAGGGAGTGTGTTCCGAAGCCGGCCAGTGCTGGACCTAGGACTAGGTCAGCAACTACCTCTGCGACACCGACCCTCCCATCTCTAGATGTACCCCTTGAGCAAGTCGTGGCGGCATTGACCGTGACACTTGAGACTGAGCGACGACGAGTTGGAGTGCTCACTGATGAGAACTCCACACTTAAGAATGATATACGCCGACTATGGCTAAAGATGGCTACAATTGAGGAGCGGTTGTCGATGTCCATCCTAGGAAATTTCAAAATGGCTGGTACAGTGATGCATCTTACTGAGCGTAGGGCGAACAGGATCACCACAATGTGGGCGTCTAGAGCAGACTAACCGGATTAGAAGCACAGCTTGCAGCACTACAAATCGAGGATAACCCTGCACCTGTCGAAGACTTCGATGAAGAACCTGAGGAAGAACCAGAAGAAGCTCCGGACAGTGGAAACAGTGATGGATCAGCTTTGTTCGATTGATTCTCTTTATTCTTATAACATTGACTGCATAGCGTTTATTTTGAAACCTATGTGGGAAGGGTTTTTCCACACCCAAACAAACTCAAATTTTGACATTGATAAATACTTTGTGACTCATTTGCAATTTATTTACCTTTGGTTATTATTTTTGTTATAAATGTTGTGGTGGTGATGAATTCATTATTTCTTCATGTTTACTAAACTTCAATGAGATAAATATGTTTGATGTTACTCATTATTGTATTTGTGAATGTAAAGTGAATAATGGACGCCCGAGGACGTGGACGTGGTCAAAGACGCGGGCGCGGACGTGGACGTGGCGCCGGTGACCAAGGCGCCGGTACTATTAATATGACCCCTGCGGAATTGGCTGCCTTAATCAACGAACAAGTTCAAGCAGCGGTAGCTGCTGCCCAAGTAGGACAGCCAGCAGGTTAACGATAATGGAAAGTTACATCAAATGCCATAGTTAATCGAATAAGATATCTGATCAATGTTTATCGTGTTAAAGCAGGACCACCAGCGTGTACTTATAAGTCCTTTATGGACTGTAAGCCACACACCTACAGTGGAACTGAGGGAGCTGTAAGGTTGGTAAGGTGGTTTGAGAAGACGGAGTCCGTTTTCTCAAAGTGTAACTGTCCACCTGCCGACCAGGTGAAATGCGCTACTGGAACGTTGGATGGTGTTGCGTTGTCCTGGTAGAATGCTCAAGTGCAGATGCTAGGGCAAGCCATGGCAAATGAACTCCCTTGGAATGAGTTTAAAGAGAGGATGACCGAGGAGTACTGTCCTCGAAGTGAGGTACAAAAGCTGGAAATGGAATTTTGGCAACTGAAAATACAAGGTTCAAAGATCGAGGCTTATACCACTAGAACTCATGAGCTGGCCACACTATGTCCAGGAATGGTAAACGAGATGCACAAACGGGTGGAACACTACATTCAGGGATTAGTGCCCGAGATTAGGAGTATGGTGACTTCCTCCAACCCGGTTAATATTCAGCAAGCTATTCGCCTAGCCCACAAACTGACCGATGAAGCGGTGGAACAAGGACGGTTACCAAAACGGGGCGCTGTGGCGAGCGTGCCCGATAACAAGAGGAAATGGGATTCCTCCAACAACAACAACAACACCAATAAATCATCATCGTCCAGTGGTCAACATCAACCTCAGCAACAACCACCGCAACAACAACAAAGGAGGTTCGACAACAATCGTAATTTCAACCAGTCGGTTTCGAACAATCAAGGACCGAGCGGTTACGGTGGTAAACAACCGAGGTGCACGCAGTGCAACTATCATCATGTGGGAAGATGTGACAATTTCAAGTGTCAACGGTGTGGCAAAATGGGACACTTGGCCAAGGATTGCCGTGGTGAGTTGGTTAGGAAGCCACAGCAACCTCAGGAGACTCCCAAGGGTTGTTTTGAGTGTGGAAAAGAGGGGCACTACCGGCGAAACTACCCGCAGCTAAGGAAAAATGGTAATGGTAATGGTCAAAACAACAACAACCAAGGCAACAACAACAACAATGATGGAAACGGCAATGGAAATGGTGGTAACAATAATGGAGCCAAAGGGAGAGCCTTCGTCATTGGCTCAGGTGAGGCTCTACATGACCCTACAACTGTTACTGGTAGGTTTTCTGTCAATGGATGTTTCGCTACAGTACTGTTTGATACTGGAGCTGATAGGAGTTTCATATCCTTAAAGTTCTGTAGTCTTCTAAGTGATATTCCTTCTGCCTTAGAATCCAAATACACCGTAGAATTGGTCGACGGTAAACAAATCCATGTAACACACATCCTTAGAGATTGTAAGATAGAACTCGTTGGTCATACTTTCGCTATAGATCTTATGCCTGTTACACTGGGAAGTTTCGACGTTGTGGTAGGCATGGATTGGCTCTCTAATAAGCAAGCGGAAGTCATATGTCACGAGAAAATCATACAAATCCCTGTTGGTGACGAAATCCTTACAGTCCGAGGCGATAGGAGTGGTGCAGTGATGGGTATCATCTCTTACATGAAAGCACAAAAGTTATTGCGAAAAGGTCGTTTGGTTATTCTTGCGCTCGTCACCGATAAGCAACCAGAGGATAGGAAAATAGAGGACATCCCCGTGGTACGAGACTTTCCAGAGGTGTTTCCAGAGGATCTTCCTGGACTACCACCTCATCGTCAAGTGGAATTCCAAATTGAATTGACTCCCGGAGCAGCCCCGATTGCTAGAGCATCTTATCAATTAGCACCGAACGAACTACAGGAGTTGTCATCTCAACTTCAGGAGCTATTAGATAAGGGCTTTATTCGACCTAGCACATCACCTTAGGGAGCCCCTGTTCTCTTTGTTAAGAAGAAGGATGGCACGTTTCGAATATGAATCGATTATAGGGAATTAAACAAAGTCACACTCAAGAACCGATACCCACTACCTCGTATTGACGACTTGTTTGATCAGCTTCAGGGATCAAGCTATTATTCGAAGATCGACTTGAGGTATGGGTATCATCAACTCAGAGTCTGTGAGGAAGACATCTCCAAAACTGTATTCCGTACTCGTTATGGTCATTACGAGTTCTTGGTGATGCCTTTTGGGTTGACAAATGCACCTGCGGCGTTCATAGACCTCATGAATCACGTGTGCAAACCCTATCTTGATCAGTTTGTTATTGTGTTTATCGATGACATACTGATATACTCTAGGACCAAGGAGGACCATGAAGAGCATCTACGATTAATCTTAGAACTATTAAAGAATGAGCAACTGTACGCTAAATGCTCCAAGTATGACTTCTGGATATGAGAAGTGCAATTCCTAGGTCATATTATGAATAAGAAGGGAATACATGTTGATCCTGCCAAGATTATAGCGATAAAGAATTGGTCTATACCCAAAACACCGAGCGAGATAAGGCAATTTCTGGGATTAGCAGGGTATTACCGACGATTCATAGAGGGATTTTCTAAGATTGCACAACCTCTCACAGCCTTGACCCATAAAGGGACGGCATACAAATGGGGTGAAAGTCAAGAGGCGGCTTTTCAGCTATTAAAACATAAAACTCTGTAGTGCACCAATATTGGCACTGCCAGAGGAACAGATGATTTCGTGGTATATTGTGACGCATCCAGTCAAGTATTGGGTTGTGTCCTGATGCAACGCGACAAAGTGATAGCTTACGCCTCGAGACAACTGAAGGTTCATGAGAAGAACAATACCACCCATGACTTGGAATTGGGTGCAGTGGTTTTTGCCTTAAAGATTTGGAGACATTACTTGTACGGTACCAAATGCACTATCTACACCGATCACAAGAGTCTTCAACATATCTTTGAGCAAAAGGAGTTGAATATGAGGCAACGACGTTAGGTGGAACTTCTGAACGATTATGATTGCACCATCAAGTACCATCCTGGAAAGGCGAACGTAGTTGCCGATGCCCTAAGCCGAAAAGAAACAACTAAACCCAGGCGGGTGCGAGCCTTACAACTTACAATTAGTACCCATCTACCCGAACAAGTTAAGGAAGCACGGATAGAAGCCTTGAAAGAGGAAATATTGGTTCTGAGTCATTACGGGGAATGGATAAGCAATTGGTAGTGAAAGATGATGGAATTCGGTACTTCATGGATAGACTTTGGGTGCATATCTATGGAAATTTGTCAGATTTAGTTATGAGTGAGGCACACAAGTCTAAATACTCCATACATCCAGGATCTGACAAGATGTATCACGACCTAAAGGCGCACTATTGGTGGCCTAATATGAAGGCAGATGTAGCTACGTATGTGAGCAAGTGTTTGACCTGCTCGAAGGTGAAGGTGGAATACCAAAAACCATCCGGATTTTTACAACAACCCGAGATACCAATGTGGAAATGGGAACAAATCTCTATGGATTTTATCACTAAGTTACCCCGGACTAATACTGGTTGTGACACAATCTGGGTTATTGTGGACCGGTTGACGAAGTCCGCTCACTTTCTTGCAATCAAGGAAAAGGATAAGATGGAGAAATTAACCCGACTGTATCTTAAGGAAATAGTTTCGAGACATGGTGTACCGATCTCGATTATTTCTGACCGTGATGCTCGTTTCACGTCACACTTCTGGTAATCACTACAAAAATCTCTGGGTACACGATTGGATATGAGTACTGCTTATCATCCATAAACTGACGGCCAGAGTGAGCGTACCATATAGACTTTGGAGGATATGCTACGTGCTTGTGTGATTGATTTCGGGAACAACTGGGAAGTTCACCTGCCATTGGTGGAATTCTCCTATAATAACAGTTATCACACTAGCATACAGGCAGCACCTTTCGAGGCTTTGTATGGGAGAAAATGTAGATCACCGGTTTGCTGGGCTGAAATTGGTGATAGTCAACTAATGGGTCCCGAGCTAATTCACGAAACAACTGAGAAGATTGTGCAGATACAGAACCGTATGGCTGCAGCGCGTGATACACAGAAAAGTTATGCTGACAAGAGACGGAAACCTCTAGAGTTTCAAATTAGCGACAAGGTCCTATTGAAAGTCTCACCATGGAAAGGCGTAGTTCGGTTTGACAAGCGAGGGAAGATAAATCCGAGATATGTTGGACCATTTGAGATATTAGAAAGAATAGGTCCAGTGGCCTATCGACTAGCATTACCTGATTCACTGAGTTGAGTCCATAATGTGTTCCACGTTTCAAACCTGAAAAAGTATTTATCTGATGGAACACTAATTGTACCACTAGAAGATGTTCAACTGGATGAACAATTACGCTTTATCAAAGAACCAGTCGAGGTGATGGATCGTGAGGTGAAAACACTTAAGCAAAGCAAGATACCCATAGTTAAAGTTCGTTGGAACTCACGACGTGGACCGGAATTCACGTGGGAACGTGAAGATCAAATGAAGCTTAAGTACCCTCAACTATTCGAGACGATGCCTGCAGACAAAGGTATTGATTTAAATTTCAGGACGAAATTTCTTTCAACATGGGGATGATGTGACAACTCATCCAAAACTCACTAGACTTCGATTTCTGTGTGCCAATGCAGTAGACTAGTGATGGAACACTCTCACCATGTGATGGAACACTCTCACCATGTAACGCAATTTTCGGGACGAAAATTCTTTCAACATGGGGATAATGTGACATCCAGTAATTTTCCGTTACCAAACTCCGTTAGTTCCGTTAAGTTTTGCATACACGTGTCGTAAGCACACAATAGTTGTCGTTTGACGTTGGTGACTTAATAATAATTAATAATGTTGAATTAATAATAATCTAGTGGATTAGATGATTATTGTGTTATGTTTATTATGTGTTTACGCGATTTAAATGTTAACGATGAATTTTATCGCGTAACGTGGAAATACGTGTGTTAATTCGTACGTCTTGTGTTTTTATAAAATAAAATATATAAGTGTTACCATTAGTTTATATGTTCATATTACTAAGTTAAAAACACCTTACAAGGAGGTTAAAAGCTTAAATTTTATAAAAATACAAAACACAAGGGTTAAAGGGTAAACCTTGTAAATTAAACTAAACAAAACAAACCCTAGCCCCCACCCCCCCCCCCCACGATCGCGACCTGCTCTCCCTCTCCCTCTCTTTGTGAAAAACAGCCAAGAACAAGCAATTGGGCACGGTTTTGATCGATTACAAGCACTACAACACGTTAGAACCTTCAATTACAAGCCATTACAAGTTTAAAGGTTAGATTTTTATGAGTTTTCATGTATTTTGATGAAACCGAAACCTAAGCTGCGAAATTGGGTTTCATGGGGCTGAATGTTGATCAATTGTTGATGTTAACATGTTAGTTTGATTGTATACATGTTAGTTAATGTTGATTTTGCAAGAAAACTACGTTTTTGTTTGGTTGTTCATACTTTTTGATGAAGATGAACCCTAATTTTGAATTTGGTGATGATAATGTGAAATTGATGATTGTTAGGTGAATGTATGATGATTAGTAGGATGTATGAATGCTAGGAAACATGGATCATGCAAGAAATTGATGAATTGAGGGTTTGTTCATAGATTACTAATAATAGTAACTTTATTTTGCATGTAACGTTGAATTGGTAATGTGTTGATGTTATGGATGTGTTTTTGATGTTGAGTAGGTGCTAGATTGTTGGTATGAATGCTAGAAAACTTAGAATGAATGTTGTTATTCATATCTTGCCAAAAGTAGAAACTTTTTGGATATGAATGGATGAATTATGCTAGTTTGATGTTGTTGATCATGTTTAGGTGTTGTTATGAACTTGAAATAGTATATTATTGATGAATTGTATATACATTGGGTGTTTAGTAGATTTTGGGATATACTTTCCCAAAAGGGAAACTTTATTTTGGATGAACATTGGATATTGGGAATTGGACATGTTAATGACATTAGGATCATGCTAGAATGCTTGTTGTGGACGCCTAACGTGATAGAACCTGTTAATTAGGTTGTATGGAATGTTTATATGATAATGTGTGGTTTATGCATTTTGATGATCATGTATGGTATTGAAGGTTGATTAGTAACTAGGACATCATGTTTGGGACTGGAAATCAATCATCTTGATGTATGTTGTATGTGATGGACATTTTGAATGTGTTGAGATTGGTATGGATGATTATTGGTAAATTATCTGTTTTGACCCGTATATGCTAAGTCATGGTTATAGGTCACACAAGTAAGTTATGCATGATCTGACCTTTTATATGATGCATTAGTGGTGTTATGGATACACTGATATATGCTCATGTTTGTTTAAATGGTTTACATCACATAATGTCACCAACAGGTCAAACGGGTCAACTGGGTCAAACATGTCTATTCTTCTAAAACCTTAAGTCTTTGGTTGTAGTGCACTTAGGGTTTCACATATTCTCTGTTTACACATACTCATGTACTTACATGATCTAGGTAACCTCTAAGGGTTGACTATCCACTTTTCTTTCAAGTAAACTCTAAGTACTCAATACGCATATCAGGTGAGTTCATGCCCCACTGTTTACTTAATCTCTTTTTGGGGGAGATAGCATACTGGTAACTCTACAAACGCTTTACGTATTTAAGTTGTGTATTATATTAATATAGTGTTGTTTACCATAATAAAGTCCTCACACTTTCGAATTGTTAATATTGAATAGCGGGGAAACTTGGGTAGTACTACTGGGTCTGACGAGCCCCACCTGTGTGACTCGAGGTCAACTGGGTGCAATTTGTCTTATGAACATTTGTCACGACCTGGTAAGTCGTGACAGGAGGCAAACATATCACAGTCAGCTTAAATTGCAAAATCACTATGTATTAATATCTATTGTTAATAGACTAGCTATCTGTTACAGTACACATGCTTATATATATCACAACTGTTAAACTGTTATGTTTAAACGCAAACTCTTGAACTCACCAACCATTGTGTTGACTTTTTAGTATGCTATTCTCAGGTCGATAATCCAGCTTGCCGGTAGGAGCACAGTACGAGTCAGCATGCATTCTAAGGATTTAAACTACAAACATATTTACTCGTCTTTTAGTTATTGTTTTCAAATATTTGGTTGGCACATGTTTTGCCATGTTATACGTTTACATACTTTGGGTTTGTCTTGTTTACAAAACGCTTCCGCATGAATTTTAAAGTTTGAACTGTGCTTTGTTTTAATTTAAACGTGGCATATAGAGTCGTTCCGAGTAACTATTGACTGTGATCCTGGTTTGTTCACACGCCTCACGGTAAAACTCCGCACGTGGATTTTGAGGGTGTGACATATATAATATACATGTATATATATATATACATGTATATATACATATGTATATATATATATAGATACATGTATATATATACATGTATATATGTGTATATATACATGTATATATATATATATACATGTATATATATATACATGTATATATATATAGATACATGTATATATGTATATACATAGATATACATACATATACATATATATATATATATGGGGAGGTTCTACTAAAAAATAAATTTTGCCTAAGAAAGGTAAGAAATGATCTTAGCCTTCCATTTCTTAATCAATGTCTAAGATACTAATGTTATAAATAAAAAGATGGAAGGGTATTTTGGGTATGTAACCACTTTTATTGATTTTTTGAGTTTCCCCCAATTTTTTTAAACGTTTATAACTTTTTCTTGCTAGATTATTTTTTTTAAAAAAATTGCACCATAAAATCAAGCATTTTTTTCTCTTTAAATTGAGTATAGTATTGCTATATTTTTTTTTAAAAAAACAAATTATGTGAAATTATGCTGCATTTTAACGTTTTTGTGCTGTATTTTATAAAACAGCACAAGGCTGTGCTGTATTTCATAAAACAGCACAAGGCTGTGCTGTATTTCATTAAACAGCACAAGGCTGTGCTGAATTTCATAAAACAGCACAAGGCTGTGCTGTATTTCATAAAACAGCACAAGGCTGTGCTGTATTTCATAAAACAGCACAAGGCTGTGCTGTATTTCATAAAACAGCACAAGGCTGTGCTGTATTTCATAAAACAGCACAAGGCTGTGCTGTATTTCATAAAACAGCACAAGGCTGTGCTGTATATCATAAAACAGCACAAGGTTGTGCTGTATTTCATAAAACAGCACAAGGCTGTGCTGGATTTCATAAAACAGCACAAGGCTGTGCTGGATTTCATAAAAGAGCACAAGGCTGTGCTGGATTTCATAAAACAGCACAAGGCTGTGCTGGATTTCATAAAACAGCACAAGGCTGTGCTGGATTTCATAAAACAGCACAAGGCTGTGCTGGATTTCATAAAACAGCACAAGGCTGTGCTAGATTTCATAAAACAGCACAAGGCTGTGCTGGATTTCATAAAACAGCACAAGCCTGTGCTGGATTTCATAAAACACACAAGGCTGTGCTGGATTTCATAAATCAGCACAACGCTGTGCTGGATTTCATAAAACAGTACAACGTTGTGCTGGATTTCATAAAACAGCACAAGGCTGTGCTGGATTTCATAAAACAGCACAAGACTGTGCTGGATTTCATAAAACAACACAAAATTATACTGGAATTTATATTTCATAAACATCATAAAATTATGCTGGATTTCATAAAACAGCACAAAATTATACTGTATTTCAGAAAACAGCACAAAATTATGTTGTATTTCATCAAAACATAACAAAATTGTGCTGTATTTATCAAAACATCATAGTTTTGTATTGTTTTGCATCAAACGGCACAGTTTTGTGTTGTTTTGTCAATAGCACAATTTTGTGCGGTTTCACGTAACATGTTCTATGTTGTTTTAAGGTCTAATGTGCTGTTTATGTGGTGTATTATGTTAAAATATCAAACAAAATAGAAATAATACTTTTTTTGCTATTTTAATGCTCAATATTTGCGTTAATATAACACCTTTCGTGTTGTTTGGCGTTAGAACAACAATCTATATATTGTTTTGTGCTTGAACAATCAACGTGACAACTAAGTGTAATAAAACGAATGACATTTGAGTATCATTGATCATTGATATCATCCTCCGTCATTATTCATTATCTCCAATTACCACTATCATTGACTACTGAATCATTATCTTAAAACACTACCAATTAATACCCACCGCTCAAGTTAACATCTCTAATCACTGATTAGTTGTTGTATGTAATTATAAAGTTTAAGACAACGAGTGACATTTAGGCTTTCTTTGTATTTTGAGGTTAATTTTTCATGTGAGTGAAAAAAGTGTGTAAAAGAAATGTGCTACATTTTTAAAAGGAGAAAGGGGATTAGATTAAATGGTTAATAGACCAAAATACCCTTTAATCCTATTTTTCTAGTTTTGCCACATGTCACCACCTCATTTCTTCTTAGCCTTCTTAGCAAAATATATTTTTTAGTGGAACCTCCCCCTATATATATATATATATATATATATATATATATATATATATATATATTATATATATATATATATATATATATATATATATATATATATATAGACATGTACATAGACATGTATATACATGTGTATATATATCAATATATATATATACATGTATATATATATATAAAATATATATATATATCTATATATATATATATAGACATGTATATATACATGTATATATATATCTATATATATAAATATACATGTATATATATTTATATATATATACATGTATATTTATATATATACATATATATATATATCTATATCTATATCTACATGTATATATATATATAAATATATATATATATATATATAACATGTATATATACATGTATATATATATCTATATCTATATATCTATATATATAATATACATGTATATATATATAAATATATATATATATATATATGTATATATATACACATGTATATATATGTGTATGTATATATATCTTCCTATTCTAATAAAAAGGTATGTGGGATGACACGTGTCAACTCCACAATCATTCTCACCAAAATTTTCCCGCCTCTCTCTCCTATTAAATAATTACCTTAATTACTAATACACTATTTAACACTTTTTAGATTTAATAAATTAATAAAGAGATCTATTTATTAATGTTATTTATAAATAAATAATTTTTTTATAAAATAAATTTATTTAAAGTATAAGACTTTTTTTAAAAATACGAAATATTTAAAATTGGTATTTTTAAAAAGTTATTTTTTTAAACCAAAAATAATTACATTTAAGAGTTATAATAAGAAAATTTTTAAAAATGACATTTTTATACGGTTTGTTTTAGAACAAAATATTTATTTATTTTTTTTGAAAAAAATAAAGTTTTAAAAAGTTGATATCACTATTTATAACTTACAGTCATTTCTAATACATAATTTCAGTGATATTATATTTTAAATATTATTTTATAATTAATAAAATTTGTTATATTAATTTTTTATTTATTCAACTCGTGTAACACACGGTTACTATAGCTAGTATATAATATACATGTATATATACATGTATATATATATGTATATATATATTATGTATATATTTATATATATATATATACACACACACATGTATATATACATGTATATATATATCTATATATATATATACATGTATACATATATATATTATATATATATATATACATGTATATATATATGTATGTGTATATATATACACATGTATATATACATGTATATATATGTATACATGTATATATATATGTATACATGTATATATATATGTATATATATACATGTATATATATATACATGTATATATATACACATGTATATATATATACATGTATATATATATACATGTATATTATATATACATGTATATATATATATGTATACATGTATATATAATATATACATGTATATACATGTATATATATATACATACATGTATATTATATATATACATGTGTATATATATGTGTATATATATATATATGTATATATATACATATATATATATATATGTATATATATATATGTATATATACATATATATATATATACATGTATCTATATGCATGTATATATATATATATACATGCATATTATATATATACATGTGTATATATATGTGTATATATATATATGTATATATATACATATATATATATATATATGTATATATATACATGTATATATATACATACATGTATATATATATATATGTGTGTATATATATACATATATATAATGTATATATATACATATATATATACATGTATATATATACATGTATATATATATATTTACATGTATGTACATATATACATGTATATATATACATGTATATATGTATATATATATATACATGTATACATATATATATACATGTAATATAATATACATGTATATATATATATACATGTATATATATACATGTGTATATATATATACATGTATATATATATACATGTGTATATATATATATATGTATACATGTATATATATGTATATATATACATGATTATATATATATATATACATGTATATATATATATACATGTATATATATATACATAAATGTATATATAGATGTATATATATACACATGTAATATAGATGTATATATATATATACACATGTATATATATATGTAGGTTAGGTTCTTTTTAGGACTTCATTATAAATGAAAACTCACAGAACTAATATTAACCATTGATTGTTTTAATCAAGAGTTATGATTAAACATGTTCACTAAATGTAAATTATTGATTTATTTAATTGGTTAATTTAAAGAAAAGGGTATATTAGTAATCTGTTATATTTTCTCTCCAATTAGTTAGTAATTAATTAATTTTATTATCTCTCCTCTCTCTTCTCTTATTTCTAAAAATTCATCAATTACATTTGAAAGAAAAGAAATTCTTTAAAATTGAGTAAATTAGTATGTGATGCGTCATAATTGGTTTTGTTTAATCTTTTCATTTGATTGTTTTTTTTTTCGTTTTCGGTGCTCGTTGATTTACATATATGTAAATATTTAGATTGGTCGTCTACTCAAATGTTAATATTTTACATATACATAAATTTTCAAATCAATAATCCATTTTTTAAATTGATCTGGTATTTACATATATGAAAAAATATCTTCATACTAGTCATTTAGTTTTCAAACTTACCACCCATTTACATATATATAGAACTTTTTCTTATTGTTTTTTTATATACATACAGGTTCTACATATGTGTGAGTCAACTATTTACATATATGTGAGTTTTCAACACAAACTTAAACCAAATCATAAACTAAAATTCAAGCTAATTAACACAAACACTTGAATCAAAACGTAAAGTCATACCCTAAATTTAACCAAACGATCATTGAATTTGTAAGAAAATAGATTATTACATTTGTGTACGTAGAAAAAAATGTATAGGTAACAAAAAATATATATACGCAAAATTAGCAAACCATTTATTTCCATATATGTATACGTAAAAAAGATAACTGATTATATTTATTTATGTAACAAAATTAGATGCAAAATTAACTCCAATATACAAAATCATTATCAAACCATTATCAAAGTATCTTTAACACTTTTTATGAATATACTATGAAAAAAGGTCAAAAAACCATCCAAAAATCAATGCAAAGTTAAAATTGAGCACTTAAAGAAAAAAAAACAATTAAAAATTTTCATCCAATTAATGGAAGATAATTGTGTAACTTCCTAAATTAATTATATAGCATTAAAGACTCATATTAAATGCATATATTAAAAGACCATATTAACCTTGTTATATTAATTAAAAAATAAATTAAATAAATAATAATCAATGGTTAGGATGAGTTTTCGCAGTTCTCACGATCTTTAGGAGTCCTGAAATGATCCTGACCCTATATATATATATATATATATATATATATATATATATATATAATATATATAATATAATATATATATATATTTATATATATATATATATGTATGTATGTATGTATATATGTATGTATATATGTATGTATATATGTATGTATATATCTATGTATATATATATGTATATATGTATATATGTATGTATATATGTATGTATATATGTATGTATATATCTATGTATATATGTATATATATATATGTATATCTATATCTATATGTATATCCATCTATATATATATATATATATATATATATATATATATATATATATATATGTATGTATGTATATATATATATATGTATGTATATGTATATATGTATATAGATATGTATATATGTGTATAGATAAGTATATATGTATAGATATATATAAATATATATATCTACATATATATATGTATATATATGTATAATATATATATGTATATATGTATATATGTATATATGTATATATGTATATATGTATATATGTATATATACATATATATTTATGTATATATATATATATATATATATATATGCATATATAATATATATATATATCTATGTATATATATCTATGTATATCTATGTATGTATATGTATGTATATCTATGTATATATATATGTATGTGTGTGTGTGTGTGTGTGTATATATATATATATGTGTATATAAAAAACCATACGCATATTAAAAATAAAAAGATCCATTTTATGGTAAACAATTAGATAACAAAAGACTTGTATATAAAAAAATTGTGAATGTTTTGAAAAATAATAAAAGTTGAAAAACAGTAAAAAATTAGTTTGTTATATTAGATGTTAAAACACCACACTATTTTATATTTTACCAAATGGCAAATATCATAAAAAACCAACATACATTCAGTTTTTTTTCATAAACGTTATTGTACAATTTTTGCACGTAAAATACTAACATACTTTCTGTTTTGTCTAATAAAAGTCTCTTAACAGTTTTTGCACATAAAAAACTAACATACTTTCTGTTTTTCACATAAAAACCGCTCAATAATTATCTACCTGTTTATGTTACTTTCTTTTTTAGATTCGAGCAAAATCTAAAAGAAAAAAACTAAAACAACTTTTGAACCGATTGTTTTGTTTGTGCATTTTCCACCCCCTACGTTGCTCGTTAAGTTATAGGACCCGAGTTCGGATTGTTTAAGATGTTAGGACTCAAGCTCGACTTGTTTAAGTTGTAATAAATGAAGTGATTTAAATTTGTAAATAACTATTGAGAGGTTTTTATGTAAAAAAAATAGAAAATATGTCGGTTTTTTATATGTAAAAACTGCTGTGAGACTTTTATGAGACAAAATAAAACGTATGTTGGTATTTTACGTTTAATTATGCAATGATTTTTGTGAGAAAAAACTAAAGTATGCTGGTTTTTTATAATGTTTATCATTTACAAAATGCATAGCCTTCCTATCTTACATTATAGGATTTTCTTATCTTAAATTTAAACTCATTATAGAAATGCGAGTGCATATATTTAGCATTTACATGATTTATACCAAATAAAAATAATCTAGTTTTGGTGAACATTTAAAAATTAAAATACTTTTTTATAAGTTCTAAAATAATTCTACTCTACCTCAATGCAAATCTGCTTTACTTTTTAATTACGGGTCAAATTTAATTCCTTTTGTGAAAGAGACTAACATTAAGAAAAACTAAAACTAAGAAATTTATTCCAAATAAAAATGATAAGACACAACAATCAAATCATATCAGATTTTCTTCATGACAACGTCTTTCTTATAAATCCAAACTTAACAGGTCAAAAAAAGTCATATTTCGCTTTGTGCAATTCCGCTCCAGCATCATGCTCGTTAGTGCTTTTCTGTTAATCATATTTTGCTTTTTGCTACTGGTCAAAAAAGTCAGATTCTTTTTTCTTTTGTATGGACCAATTAACCACTTAATTTAAATGTATAAGTTGTTGGGTAGTTAGCAGCCAGTTGTGGTTGCGTGAGAAAAGAAAATTGACCAACTGGAATCACGAACCGGGTGGCTCAGTTTGACAATCGGACATGCATTTGGACCACATGGCTCGACCAATACCAAGTGGTCTGACATTCATGGTCATGTAAAATCACACTTTTTGAACATCACAAAATGAGTAATCCAACCTAAAATGAATAAAATAATAATAAAACAAACAAACAAACAAACCCAGTATATTCACTCAAGAGCAGGGTCTGTGAGGGGTAGGTGGTGACGAGTCTTTCCTCTATCCAGGTAGGTAGAGAGACCGCTTACAAAGAGACAGCCGACTCGAAAACATAAGCAAAATGCTA
>CM044010.1:75251045-75312403 GCA_024085815.1 Flaveria linearis
CACTCAAAACATTCTTTTCTCCCTTTAATATCGATGTTGATGTTCGAGTCGGGGTAAGATCAAGAATCTCTCATAGCGGTCAACCTCAATCGAGATTATGGTATGCACTTGAACTAATCTCCAATTTAAAATATAGACATCAAACAGAATGATGAAGACTCAAGGATGATCGTTATACATCAAATGTATAAATATATCTCCAATAGATATGTTTTCTCAAGACAAACCAATAATTTGTAATTTTTAAGTTTAACAAAATTAATAACGAATGAAGTTTATTGAGCTTATAATATATATATTTAGTCTTAAATTGATTATTTAATACAAAAATATTCATAAAAACTAGTTTTTTTACCGATATCAGTTAAACGGTTTGGTTAATAACATAACCAGTTAGACCGGTTAGGTTCTTCAATACCTTCAAACCGGTTAATAACAAACAAACAAACAAACATACCCAGTGTATCCCGCTGAAGAGCAGGGTCTGGGAGGGGTAGATAGTGGCAAGTCTTTCCTCTATCTTGAAAGATAGAGAGACCGCTTCCGAAGAGACCCCCGACTCGTTAACAAAGGTAATAACAATAACAATCATAATACAAAGCATATAACACAAAGGTAGATATCATATGAAGAATTAGATAATGCGCACATAAATAAACGACATGTAACACCCAAAAAGAATAGATGATGAAAACTACACCTAACGTGTGGGGTCCGGCCATATGTCACCGTATACCCTTCCCTCCCACAAAAGCCACTAAAAGTCCTTAATTTTAATTCTACGCCTCCACTCACTCTTATCATCGATCATGTGCTCAAAAGATGCAAGTCTATCATATCCCTCCTAATAACCTCGTCCAAGTCAACCTAGGTCTACCTCTACTCCTCCTACCCTCTAAGCTGATGTTCTCTACTGCTCGGACAGGTGCTGCCATCGTTCTCCTCTTCAGTGCCCAAACCATCTTAATCTTCCCTCTCTTATTTTTTCTGTGATACAAGCCACCTCTAGCCTCTGGCGAAAGACGTCGTTTCTTATCCGATCCAATCTTGTGTGTTCACACATCCACCTCAGCATTCGCATTTCTGCGACCTCTATTTGTCTCTCGTGTGATTTCTTTATGGCCCAACAGTCTGTGTGCTGTATAACATAGCTGGACGTACTGCCACTATGAATAGTTTTCCCTTTAGTTTTGCTGGGAACCTCTTATCATACAAAATCCCTGATGCTGCTCTCCACTTGCACCATCCTGATTGTACACGGTGTGCTACATCGCTGTGTATCTCTCCATCTTCCTGTACGTACGAGCCAAGGTATTTGAACCTAGACGTCCGGGGGACCGCCATGCCCTGGATACTGATTGGTTGTCCTCTTCGGCCTCACCACTAAAGTTATAATGTATGTATTCTGTCTTAGAGCGACTTATCCTTAAGCCCCTGCGTTCTAGTGCTGCTCTCCACTGTTCTAATCTCTCGTTAAGCACCGTCTTAGATTCTGATATTAAGACAATATCATCCGCAAACAGCATACACCATGGGACTGGCTCTTGTATAGACTTGGTCATCTCGTCCAACACAAATGTGAAGAGGAATGGGCTCAATGCCGATCCTTGGTGGAGTCCTACTTCCACCGGGAAGAAGTCTGTGTCCGACAGGTACTCGTACACACGTTTTTACCCCGTCATACATATCCTTTATTATTTTGATATACCTCTCTGGTACCTTTCTAAGTCGTAGACTTCCCAGATAAGTTTCCGCGACGCACTGTCATAGGTTTTTTCTAGGTCAATGAATACCATATGTAGGTCTCTTTTCTTTTCTCTATATTTTTCCATTATCCTCCTTATGACGTGTATAGCTTCTGTTGTAGAGCGTCCTGGCATAAATCCAAATTGGTTTACCGCTATCTGAGTTTCTCGTCTAATTCTCGTGTCAACAATTCTTTCCCATAGCTTCATCGTGTGACTCAATAGCTTTATTCCCCTGTAATTTGTGCAACATTGGACATCTCATTTTTTCTTATATTGGGGACTATGACACTGCTTCTCCACTGCTCTGGCATCTTTCTGTCTTAAAGATAGTGTTGAATAAGTCCGTTAGCCATTGTAGGCCCTCATCTCCAAGGCACTTCCACACTTCAATCGGAATGTTGTCTGGCCCCACCGCCTTAGCCTTTCCCATTTTCTTCAAAGCTCTCTTAACTTCATCGACTGTGATGCTTCTACAATAACACTTGTCTTAATATCAGAATCTAAACCGGTTAATAACCTAACCAATTATTTGAAACCGTTTTTTTTATACAAGGTTCTGTTATTGACAGAAACTGACCTATTTAAATTAACCGACTTGCGCACCTCTAGTTCGAATCAGGATGGACTGTCGTTGTTATGAGTCAATATTAGTTTGGGGTGGAAACCGGTTCGATTTGAGGAAGGTAAAAATTATGATCGGCTGAAATCGGTATGGGTCGGTTCAGGAGTGGTCAAGCGTAGAAACCATTTTCAAAATGTTTAAAAAATAAATTTTTAACATTTATTTAAAATATGCACATCATTTGTAACTCTTTTGGCAGCTTCTATTGAAACTCTCAAAGCAAGGATTCTTTCACCCCAGAGAGTTCTTATGAGTGCCGCCAAATAGGTAAACAAACGATAATCAGATGGATTCGAAGAATAATATGATTAAGAAAACTCTTGTTCAAGTGATAATTTTTTTTGAAGGGTTTAAGAAGAATATAATCCTTGTATGATGTACATTATGAATGATTACACAAACAAAAGTGCATACAACAATGTAGTGTTCAACTTTTACGTTTTAGCGGTTTTTTGTGGCCTGAGAATTAAAGAATTGTTGTGATCAAACTTGTATAGTCAATACTAGTTATACTAAAACATATGGTAAAATAATACATGAAAGTCTAGGAAAATGTAAAAAACAGCTAATAGTCGTCATACAACTTGAAATAACTACCAATGACTAAAACCGATCTGAGCTAAATAATGTAAAACCGATTTGGAAACAATAGATGTTTCAATTAGGGACCGGTTTTGAAAAATAATAGGTTTGGAACTTGTTTGGTTATATGGTTTCAATTGTCGAACAGATTTTTTAAGGGTTCAAAATTTCATTTGACGACAAATTAATCTTAAGGATCGTTGGTTTGCATTAAGTTTGTGAAGTATTCATAAAGTTTCAAAGATATTAATATTTTAGTGAAGTAAAAATTCCTAGGCAATTTATAAGGTGTTTATTTGTAACTTTATTAAGCAATAATTTTTTTTCTACAATTGGCATAATTCCCTATTAAAGAGACCCCAAATTACTAATCTATATCTGTATCTGTATCTGCATTTGTATCTGCATCCGTATCTGCATCCGTATCTGCATCCGTATCTGCATCCGTATCTGCATCCGCGCCCGCGCCCGCGCCCGCGTGACGCCCCCGCCCGACGGCAGCAACGTAGGGAGGTCCAGCGTAGGCGGCAGTGCAGACAGGTCCGGTGTAGGGAAGGCGACGCAGGGGCGGTGGCGCAGGGAATGTCCGGCGGTGGGAGTCGGTGGTGAGAGGAAGGGTGGAGATGAATACATTGGTGGGAGGATGGAGAGAAATGTAGGGTTTGGTTTGTAGTTTGTAGTGTTTAAAGTTGAGAAGTTGTTAGAAGATGTGAGAAGTGGTAGTTCCAAGTCTTCTCCACGCAGACGTCAGGAAGACATTTTTTTAATGAAATGTCTTCTAAAAAAAACAATCTGCAGAGCCCAACGCCTGCGCGTGGTCTGCGCCGCGCAGACAAAGGAGCTCAGGAAGTGCTTCTCACAAAAAAAACAAACACCCCTAAGTATACATTATATGTCTGCTAATAATATGATGACGATATAATGACGAATCACTAAAGCATGTGTAGATATCCATGAGAATTCGAGCGCACATATCATAAACTTACTAATACCATGATAATCCTAAAACTACCATTGTGACGTTCTCTTACACGTTTAAAATCAAATCGCGGCAAAGCGCGGGTATCCACTAGTTACCCTATTATAGCCCTAGTTTTAATAGTTGATAACCACTCCGTGATTGGTTCAGTGAAGAATCTAGTTTTCCATTCGTTACACTTTATTTAAAAGTGAAGGAGCAAGTAAAGATAAAGTTTATGAGCAAAATGAATCAACGTGCTGATAATGTGTTATTTTAAGGTTGTTTTATTAGCTTTTTACCAAGTCAGGTTACAAGTATAAATATACATCATCGGATGATGATTTTGCATGAGAGTTGTATTGTATTAAGGTTTTGAACCTATTTTTCTTGACATAATAAAACACGAGTTCTCTAATATTGTGTGATTGTCCTTCTCAATTCTTGGAGATGTATTATTGACAAATTACACTAAACATCCTTTACGTTTATCAAAACTTACAGATATCATCCTTTAACTTTAAAACGCTCACTCTCCGTCCTTTATGTATAGAAAACGTTGCCTCTTATGTCCTTTAAACAAACGCCCGTTAGTTTTATGGGTTAAGTCACTTCACGTGAGAAGCACACTAGGGAAAAATGGACTTTTCATAACCCATCGATCCCTGCTGCCTTATAATCCCCATCTGATTGCAAAATAGTCGTTGGATTCAAAGTTGGGGGAAACAACACTTCGCTAAATGGATCTCAGGAAACCTCAATCGAGTGTAAGTTAGTCGCAAGAATCTTCAATTAATTGCGAATCCAGTCACATAATGTTCAATCAGGCTTCGAACAAGGTTAATTGCTATTATGGAAAAGAAGCATTGGTTTGAACATCACGGACATCACGAAATCCAGGTTGTCGGTTCTTTACAGAAGGTATGTTCATCCGCTAATATTGCAGGATCGATATTAGTCACTAAACACAAGTATTTTCTCTTGAACTCACTTGAAACACACTCAAGGATGATGCAGAATCCTCTAAGAGTTGATAATAATATACTAAGTAAATAAAGACACAAGAAATAATTTTCAAGATACTTGTGTATATTACTTCTCAAGTCAGGGTTACAAGACTCTTACAAGCATTGTTCTTATGAGCTTATAATGAGAACTATATATACTACTATCTACAGCCGGTTATACAAAAGATTACCAGCTGGACACTTACTAACTAAACAAATACTACATTACTAGCTGTAAGGTTTCTAGAATAAAATACTATCCTATATAAGGTAGTCATGACATGTCCATGACTTATCTTTTTGGTTACCAACTAAAGTTGGTAACTGTACTAACTGAGAAAGAATGAACAGTGGACTAAAGTTGCTCAACTACCTAAGAGTGGGAAAACGCCATGCGTGTTGGAGCATATATTGTCATATATAGTGTGTCCGTCGCTTGACGAATAGTCTAGGCTTAATGTTATACACCTTGTAAACATATGAAACTAGGTCATTCGCAGGAGCATATGCGAACGAGATTCAGTCGTACGACTGAGCCATGCTAATGAACAAGTCGTGCGACTGAAAGATGCGATTGGGGCATTCGTAAGACTGAACCATAAGAATGGTCCAGTCGTACGATTGAACCATACGCATGGTCCAATCGGACGATTGAACCATACGCATGGTCCAATCGCACGAATGGGCCCAGTCGCATCTAATATGGGCCGAGGCCTATTATACCAGTTTCAATGTGTAGAGAGTAAAGGGTTTTGAGAGAGTGTCTGCAAGGGGTCTAGGTGCTGCCGGATAAGAGGGGAGATCATGCTCGATCTCCCCTTGCCAAAAGTCTTGATTCTTAAGTTGTAACGAGCTTAAAATCGTTAGGTTTTATCAATGAAATCATTCGATTATTGTTCATGTTATTGATTGACTTTTGGTTTATGCTATTATTTATCCTTCCGTCAAGAACGTGCTCGGATGTTTACCGATCCCGCGACTTCACAATTGGTATCAGAGCCGGTTACTGCTAGAATGATCTAACAATCATTCTAGCAACCCGAGCTCTTGATCTCTGGATCTATTTCAGGTTCTTTGACGTTAAACACACTTCGTGTTCTTCGTGTTTTGCTCAGATCTCGTGGCGTGTGTTGTTTCTATGTTAAAATCAAAGTCGAAACCACGTTCTGATCACCCTTGCGAATCTGATGATGTCTATTTTGGTTTGAATCATGTAAAATTCGTCGGATTTGGGTTTTTGGCAGCCTTAGCGGCTGCAGATCTGAAAATCTGCGTACAGACCATCCGTACGATTGGACCATGTGACTGGACCATCCGTACGACTAGCATGCGACTGGACCAGTCTTATGACCAGTCATAAGACTGGACCAGTCTTATGACCATTCATGCTACTGGAGCAGTCTTATGACCAGTCATGCTACTGGACCTGTCGCACGAAGATATCATTCGTATAATTCATTCACACGATTGTGATCAGTGTACTCCATGTCATACGAATGAAAGGTGTTCCAGACCAAAAAAAAAGTCTGGAACAGCTTCTTGCACGATTTTTTCCCTAAACCATTTTTATCAGTCGGGAAGCCTTCTGAAAAAGTTTGGCAAAATAAAATTTTTCCGGGAAAATTATCGGGTCATTTTCGAGTCAATATGAGCAAAGCACATTCACCCTGAGTTTCTTTTGTCCAAACAAGTTCGATGGATACCCCATTATTCGTTGGACTTCCAGAATCGGTGAATGTTGTTAGAACACGAAAGAGAGAAGAGAAGATATCAGCAGTCAGTGCTGATTTTGTGGGGTAGACAGGAGCATCTGACTATTTATGGGCCAACCAAGTAATATTTATTTCCGCACAGAGAGGATTCTGCTTCGTGGAGGGAATCCGTGATTATCATAGTTGAGACGCAATCAGAAAGATGATGATGTGAGCAGGTTTCTGATGTGAATCTACGTGCATGCTGATTGTTTGATATTGTCAGCTGTGGATTGGAACCTTCAACCTTTTGCCCAATACACCGTATGAAGACGCCATGAGAGCACAATGTTTATATATTGGGATATGCTGAATGTGAGGGGAATTTCTACAGTTGTTAATATTAAACAGGTTAGACTGTGTGAAGATTGAAGCAATGGAAAACTGTTCATGTCATTATCTGGAAAAAGCAGTCATATGGGGAATCTTGCTGCTATGATGGTGTTCTGCAAAGTAAACGAAAGCTATTGTGTCTAAATTCATTTTCAGGGATATTGTAGTAACCTGACAGATAGGCAACGTTGGCTAATATGGTTGTTCGTTTGATTCTATTGGAAACCAGAGCAAAGATTGACTGAAGATTGTAAGAGGTGTTATCTACTATTCGCAAGCAACGTCCAAGGGGGAATTTGTTGGAGCATATATAGTCATATATAGTGTGTCCGTCGCTTGACGAATAGTCTAGGCTTAATGTTATACACCTTGTAAACACATGAAACTGGGTCATTCGCAGGAGCATATGCGAATGCGACTCAGTTGTACGACTGAGCCATGCTAATGGACCAGTCGTGCGACTGAGAGATGCGATTGGGGCATTCGTAAGACTGAACCATAAGAATGGTCCAGTCGTACGATTGAACCATACGCATGGTCCAGTCGTACGATTGAACCATACGCATGGTCCAATCGCACGAATGGGCCCAGTCGAATCTAATATGGGCCGAGGCCGATATATACCAGTTTTAATATGTAGAGAGTAAAGGGTTTTGAGAGGGAGTCTGCCTGGGGCCTAGGTGCTGCCGGATGAGAGGGGAGATCATGCTCGATCTCCCCTTACCAAAAGTCTTGATTCTTAAGTTGTAACGAGCTTAAAATCCTTAGGTTTTATCAATGAAATCATTCGATTATTGTTTGTGTTATTGATTGACTTTTTTTTTATGCTGTTATTTATCCTTCTGTCAAGAACGTGCTCGGATGTTTACCGATCCAGTGACTTCACAATGCGGTATCTCGGAAATTACAGCGGCTTGTCAGAGAGACCATACTAATATCCACTTGTTCATAGTAGGTTCTTCCGAAGGTAAACTGGCTTCAGAAAAACAAGTTCTTCTGAAGCTACAGAATCTACTTCTTCCGAGACTTATGTTGGTCTTTGACACTTTATGCTTTGGAAGCGTTTGTCTTGAGATCTTCTAAGTGTTGATCTTATGAAGAGAGATAACTTTGTCTTCGTAAGTTGTGATTTCTCTTTGGAAGTTCTCTTGACTTTGATCTTCGAAAGTGCAGACTTTGTCTTCGGAAGTACAGACTTGTCTTCGGAAGTGTAGACTTTGTCTTCGGAAGCCTTTATCAGTTGCACCAAAATTGTTCTAAATATGGTTTTGGCTGCACCTAGGGCTGTAAATGAGCCGAGCTGAGCCGAGCCAAGGTGGGCTCGGGCTCGAGCTCGATGGCCTAACGAGCCGGGTCGGCTCGGCTCGAAAATGTTACCGAGCTGAAAAATCAAGCTCGAGTTCGGCTCGTGAAAAGCACGAGCCAGCTCGTGGCTCATCGAGCCAACTCGAATACGAAATGCTCAAACCTTTTCAGACTAATAATCAGGTTCAAACCTTTTCAAAAAAATAATCATATCAACAGCAACAAAGAACAGCAACAAAGAACAGCAGCAATACGAAATCGTACCGTGTGTGGTGGCGGTGGTTGTGGTCGGAGCTGTGGCGTCGTAGGGCGGTGGAGCTTCAGGTCGCAGGGTGTCTTCGAGCCATCGAGGGTGGTGTGGTGGCAGTGGTTGTGGTCGGAGCTGTGGCGTCACAGGGCGGTGGGGCATCGTAGTGTGCCGTGTGTGGAGCTTCAGGTTGCAGGGTGTCGCAGGCCGTTTGAGCTTCAGGTCGTGGTGGCGGTGGTTCTGGTCGGAGGCGGTGTGGCCGGTCACCAGTGGCGTCGCAGGGGGTGTGGTGACTGGTGGCAGCTCAAGCCTCAGGTAAAATGGTGAATGGTGTTTCAATTGTTTTTAGGTTTAGGTTTAATTAGGTTTAATATTATATATATATATATATATATATATATATCGAGCGACGAGTCGAGCCACGACTCCTCTTCATAAGAGATATTGCTCAGAGTGGTACAATTGATGAGCTTTTTTTTAATTTCCTTGAATTCCTCCAAGGTCAGAGGTTTACCTGACTCAGAGGATGGCTTGGGATATGGGTGGATGGTTGATTGTTGGGTGGAGGAGGGTTGAGTTCTGGGTAGTGTTTTGGGTTTTAGAATGGGTAAATATGGTAGTTGTTATGAAGCATTGGGTGAGGATGATGGTATGGCTGATGATGTAGCTTCAGGGGTGTAAGGTTCAGTGATTGGTTCTGTTTTAACTAGAAAGGGAAATAGTATGGGCTTAGGTTTGGTTTGAGGTTGAGGTTGTGGTAAAGGTTTGGGTGTTGTCTTCTGAGAGTTTTAGTAAACCTCCTTCCTTCTTCCTGAGCGAATGTCAGCCTTGATGTCACTGACATGTCGCTGCAGGGTCCTATCAGACAAGGACCAACTTGTCTGCCAGAGAAACTATGAGCTTTGAGATATGCTTTCATCCATGCTCGGTCTCCTATCTTCTTGGCATTGACAAGTTGTTCTTCTTCTTTCTTCTTCTTATTTGCCCTCAGTTTTTCCCGGGTTGCCTTTCTCCTATTCTTATCCATTTGATCTTGTTCTTTGTTAACAAGCAACAAGATCATGTCATTTTCATGAGGAGCTAGTTCCTCAAAGGAGTACCCCCCCTTAAGTTTAAGAAAGCTATCCTTTCTTCTCTCAGCTGTTGTTCAGCTTCCTCTTTCTTCCTCTTTCTTCCTCTTTTCCTCTTTCTCTAAGGCCAACCTTGCTACTTCATCTTGTTCCTTTTATATTAGGGCTGTCTTTTCTAATACTAACAGCTCCTTAAGTGGTAGGAGGAGCATATCTTCATTTGCTACCCCAAGATTAACAAGATTGTCAATAATCTCTACTCTCTTTTTCTGGATGATAGCCTCCTGAGACACCACAACTGCCTTGCTACTTGCAGCTAGGAGCTTTCTAGGAGGGAGTCTACCTTTTATTTTAAGCTTATCTAACCTTTCTTCTTCTAGCAGTTCTTCCATAGACATTTTCTTTTTGCCTTTGGTGTCGACGGAAGCTTGATCCTTTGGAGACTCTGTTGTGGATGATTCAGGTTGATGAGAGGTGAGTTGAGCTTGTGATGATGAAGATGGTTGTTCATGAGGAGTTGTAAGAGGGTCTTCACTGTTTATCTCAGAGGCTAATTCAAGGATTGCCTTTGTGATAATTAGATCATTAGACAGGGATAGTCCTTCCATTGCTTCCATTTCAGCTTCGGAAGCTAGAGCAATTTCACTGCCTGTCCCAGCTGATTCAGTTGTTGGGCCATCAGTCCCCATATCCCCTTCGAAATAAATCTTAGGTTTAATATGGACCTTAGGTTGACCAACTTCTTCATCAGTGGTAAGCGGTGCATTCAGCCTTTGAAGTTCTTCTACTCTAAAATAAGCCATAACAACATTTGGGCTTGGCTGTTGAAGAGTATAGCTCAGTAGGAATAAGTTTAGGAATCTGTGAAGACCCATGAGCATCTTTGGGTGTACTTGAAAAGTGATAGGAGGTGGCTCAGGGAAAATAGTTGCTTGTGAGGCAGGGTATTTTGAAGAAAGAGTTGTGAGAGCCAAGCTTTGTTCTTCATGTGTTTCTCTCTAAACATTCTCCCCCTTTCTGGTAGCATCATCTTGAGAGCTTGATGAGTTAGAGGAAGAAGTCAGAAAGACTTGAATTGGTACATACCTAACAGATCTCTCAATCTATGTCTCAGTTATTAAGCCTTGAGATGTTCTATCTTAAGTTTTTGAGTGGCAGATCTAGTCTCTAAAGTCCTAACCTTGAACTCAAGGTCTGAGACTTTAGATAGCAGGTAGTCAATTGTGAGTTGCATTCTTCCCTCATCTTTATGAGAAGAATCATAAGAAGATGAGATAACATACCTTGTATGTTCATCTGCACCACTAGATGTGGTTTCTTGGCACCCTAGATTCCTCTGCTCACTAATATCCCGTTCAGAGATATCAATGGGCAAATTTGTTGTAGATTTAGTCTTAGAAATGTTACTACTGTCCTGAGAAGCCTTTGAGACACTCTCAGTAGTAGCAGCTAAATCTACATGTGTCCCCTCCATATCAGTGGGACTCACCTCAGTTTGGCTTTGTTGATGGGGGCTAGAAGTCAGAGGTTTCTCTAGGTTCAGTTGATCTTTGGATAGGTGAGATAAATCAACATCATGACCTTGGAGAGACATGAAATCTTCATCAGTAGTGGTAAGTGGGTCAGTATAGGATATGAGGGTTGTACCTAAAGACCCGGGACCTTGATTAATGTCTAAAGGATAAAAGCCTATGATTTGGCTGTCCCTTATTGGTTGCTCAGAGGAGTAAAGTGACTCACCCTGAGGGCTTTCAGCTTGGGTTTGGGGCTCATGGGATTGTGACTAAGGATACTCAATGCCCATATTGAGGTCAAGGGAGAGGGATGGTTGGACCTCAAACTGAGTGGGAGACCATGTTTCCACTCTAGTATTTTTGGATAGAACAATAGGTTCTTATTCAATCAGAGAAGATTGAACAAGGGTTTGTTTGGTACGTCTGTAATATTGATGTGTTATGGGACGAGGAACCAAAATTGGTAGGGAAGAGGTCAAGGTTGGTGTGGGTTCATCACCTATGGGGTTGACAGGGATGTCTCCAGGAGCCATGGCTCGATCATACCTGGAAGAAGAGCAATATGTTCCGGTGAAGTTGGTTGACACTCTCTTCAGAACTTTGAAAATGGCCGGCCTCATGGGAGGGATAGAGAGAGTAGCTGTACAAATAAGCTTCTCTTGATCTAGCTCACAGTTAATAATATGCTGAATGAACCTGGGATAAATGTAAAAGGTTTCCCTTTGAAGGTTTCCTCTGAGGTTATTCAGCAAAAATCTGGAGTAGTTAAACCTGAGGCCTTTCACCAATCCATGAACCAGGCAGCCGAGAGCATAGGGAATTTGATCCCATCCTCCGGATTTGTTGGATAGGCAATGAAGAACGATGTGAAGCAGGAACTTCCAGTTGTAAGAAAAATTGAGCTTGTAGACCGTTGACCTGCTTACATCTCCACCATACCCCATCTGGGCATAGGTTTCCTCCAAATCCAACTTTAGGAATGTGATAGGAGATCCATCATCATAAAGGTCTAAGTGCTCTCTGATGGTCTGTTCAGAGATGACCAAACTTTGGCCGGAGATTGTTGACTGGATAACCCTAACTCCATTTAGTGTGGCACTTTGACCATTGGCCTAAAATTCAGCTATATGGTTGGAGTAAACAGTGGGATTAACAGTTAGGGCGGTGTAGTATGTGGACTGAAGGAGAAATTGGATGATTTCGGAGAAGTCGACATCCTTTGAAGAGTCAAGGAGTGCGACTTGGTTGTGCTGAGGGTTGAGAGAGATTGTTAAGGAAAAACAGAGTAAATTTGAGAGAGTGAAAATGAAGAATGCTTAGGGCTTGCAAAAGAGTAAAAAGATTAAAGGGAGAGGTCGGAAGTATTTAAATGTGGCAAAATGGTAAGTGGAAGGGATGAAATGACAGTTTGGGTGTATGACATGAAAGGGGCGGTAAGAATAAGGTATTTAAATATTCCAACATGATTAATAAAATCTTTACCTTTTTACAGAGTGGGGCCCAAAGATTTATTCTACACACTAAAGTTTTCTTCCAAGAGTAAACGTCTTCCGAGTGTAATATCTTCCGAGTGTAATATCTTCCGAAGCCAAACTTATTTCCGAAGGTAAGTTTACTTCTGAGAGTAACAATGGTTTCCGAATGAAGAGTTTATTGTTTCAGAAGTAGATTTGATAATGTACTTCCGAAGCTTAAAACTTTCCGAAGATAATATAAGTTAAGAAAAATTACCTTCGGAAGATAAACAAAGATATCTTCCGAGGAAAATTTTCTACTCGAAAGAGCATATACTTGTCATGCAGATTAGGAAGAAAAACCTTTTGTACCAAGGCTTAGATTTGTTTGACATAGACAAAGACATGCTGAAAATGGTTTTCATATGAGATAAGTTAGTCAATATTTATCATCCCAATTGCTGTAATCAGATATTTAATATTTGTTTATCAAAAGTTTTGGTAAACAAATCAACATATTGTTCATTTGAGTCAACTTTGACTAGTCTGATCAGATTTTTCTCATGAATATCTCTAATAAAATGATACATGATGTCATTGTGCTTTGTCTTTGAGTGCTTGATCGGATTTCTTTAATAGACATGGCGCTCTTGTTGTCAATGTGAATAGAAGTCTCCATGAAATTGAAGCCGTAATCTAACATCTGATTTTGAATCCATAGCAACTGAGCATAGCAACTAGCAGCAGCTAGTATTCGGCTTCGGCAGTTGATGTTGAAACACACGATTGATTTTGGCATTGCCAGGAGATTATTCTTCCACTAAGAAATTGACATCCACCTGATGTTGATTTCTTATTGATGTTGTAGCCTCCATAGTCACTATCAGTGTAGCCATAGAGATTAAAAATCTTGATTCCTGGGATACCAGAGACCCAGCTTGGGAGCTCCTTAGAGGTATCTAAGGATTCTCTTGGTAGCAACTAGGTGAGACACATTTGGGGCAGCCTGATATCTTGCATAAATGTACGTGGCAAACATAATATCAGGTCTACTTGCTGTTAGATAATCAGAGATCCAATGATTTTCCTATACTGATGTTGATCAGTATCCTCCCCCTTAGAGTCAGGACAAAGATTGTGATGTCTGGGTATAGGTGTCCTTGTTGGCTTACAATTTTTCATTTCGAATCTTTCTAAAATGTCATTGAAATATTTAGATTGATTGATGAAGAATCCATCTTTCATTTGCCTTACCTGGAATCTCAAATTTCTTCTTCATAATGCTTTCAAAATCCTTACAGATTTGGTCATTTGAGGAACCAAATATGATGTCATCAACATAGACATGTACTAGCAAAATATTATTTCCAGACTTCCTTATGAATAGAGTTTTATCAATGGTACCTCGAGTGTAACCATTCTTTATAAGAAACTGAGACAAAGACTCATACCACAATCAAGGTGCTTAGTATAACTCATAAAGAGCTTTATCCAATTTGCACACATAGTTGGGATACTGAGGATCTTCAAATCCCGGAGGTTGGCACACGTAGACTTCTCTGTCTATATCTCCATATAAAAAAGCACACTTGATGTCAAGTTGATAAACTGTAAAGTTTTTGGATGCAGCATAAGCAAGGAAGATCCTAACAGCCTCAAGTCTTGCAACATGTGCGAAAACATCGGTGTAATCAATTCCTTCCTCTTGAGTGTACCCTTGAACTACAAGTCTTGCCTTATTCTTGATAATCAAGCCTTTATCATCCCTTTTGTTCCTGAAAACCCACTTTGTGCCTATGGGTACTTGACCAGATGGTAATGGACATAGGTTCCAGACCTTTTGTCTTTTGAATTGAAACTACTCCTCCTGTATTGATTCAACTCAGCTACTATCCTTCAATGCTTCTTCTACCTTCCTTGGTTCAATCTGTGAAAGAAAGCATGAGAACAAACAGACATTTCCATGATGAGTTTGTCTTCTTGTTCTTACACCTTCGGAGACATCTCCAATGATGCTCTCAGCTGGGTGAGTGCTGTGAATTCTGAGCCTAGGGATCACATCCAATTGCATGGATAGATCTAGATTTGTGTAACACCCGGATATTTTAAAAAGATTGTAAAAGAAGATTAAAAAGAAGAAAATGTAATTTAACCAAAGTGAGGGGTTAAAATGTCCAAAGTACAAAATATTATATAATTTAGTACAAAAGTGGCATGGCTGCCCATGCCATGCTACTTTTCACCTTTCTGTCGATTTCTAGAGAGAGAAAGAGCTGAGAGTTCTAGGATCTTTGAAGAAGAACAAGAAAAAACCGGATTTAAGGTAAGATTTAGTGTTTTTAAGATGTTCTTGGCTAGAATTAGCCTCGGTTATGTGCTTATGTGTGTTTATGCATGTTCAAATGTGTGTTTGGTGGGTTTCTAGGTGTTTGAATCCTTTGGAAAGTTCAAGACTTGGAGTGGAGACTGGAGAGTAGCAAAGGTGAGTTCTAGACCTCGTGTTTTTCCTTGTTTTATAAGTTCTTGGGGATGAAAATGTATGTAAACTATTTTTATAAATGTTTTATAAGTACCCGTAGTACCCATGCATGTATAATAATGTTCATGAAAGTTTTATGTTGTGTTCATACTTAGAATGGTATGAGTAAGTTTAGAACAGGATGATACGATGTTTGGGACTGGGAATAATTTAGGAATGTGTTCAACGAGTTGGCCATGCGTCCAAATAGGACTCATGCGCCCAAATTTGCCTCAGAAAAGTTCTAAGTATGATGAACCGCCCAAACAGTACCCTCAACCGCTTAAGATTTGCCTTAGAAAGTTCCAAGTAAGCCCATACGTCTAAACAGGGCCCAACCGTCCAGAAAATACCTTAGAAAAATCTAAGTGTAAGCCCATGCATCCGAATAGTGCCCATGCATCCGAATAGTGCCCATGCGTCCCAATAGTGCCCATGCGTCTGAATAGTGCCCATGTGTCTGGGATGGCCCAAACGCCTAAGTGTTAAAATGCCCAAATAGTGTCCATGCGCTTGCATAGTGCTCATGCGTCTAGAACACTTAGAATAATTTCTGAAATTTTGAGTAAAACAAAATCATTAGAGTTTAACCCAAGTTTGACTTAGGGTTTTTAATTGCTATTATATTTGCATTATTATAAGTTGTGGTGTGCCTATGATCATAAATTCAAGTATTATCCTTAACATAGTGAAAGAGAATAATAAAGAGAAGTGGAACTTAATTAAAAAGTTAACAAGTCTTGCAAGCATATAGGAGGTGCACGACCATGTTGTCGTTAGCTCAATTGTGATGCGGGTTAGCTACCCTGATAGTGCTCACGGGGCCAATCAATTAAGATTGGCGGACCTTTGTAGCATGCCTTAGGTGACTGGGCCAACCTTGTGTACAGTGATCAGAGCATAGACCAAAGAGGCCCAACACTAGTTTCCCCGCGCACATAGTTTAGGGTATTGCTCATTGGTCCATATAGACAGTAAAAGATAAAGTTAAAAGAGTATAAAATGAATAAGGCATACAATAAAGAAAGAAAGCATTACCTTGTTGTATAGTTAATGTGTGCTCACATGCAAGAGTAAGAGATGTATTTTTACAAAAAGAGTATTTTCATATATATATATATATATATATATATATATATATATATATATATATATATATGCAATACACAAGGTATTTTAATACTTTTTAAAATTAAAACTCATCAGCAACGCTGACGTTTATACATTTTCAGTTGGCAGGTAATTGTTGCTGAGGATGGCACGAGGGTGAAGCTACTTGGCTGGGAAAGACTGACATCCATTCTTATGTCATGATATTGTTGTTTTGTAATGCAATTAAACAATCTTTTGTAACTTGAACATTATTGTATTGCTTAACAACATTATCTTTTAATAATAGAGAATGGTTTTTGCTAACGTAATTCCGTTGTTTATTTAATGAAATGTGTATTAATATGTTTTATGTGCAATGAATGACCAACTGTGAGATGCCCGGGAACAGGCCGGGCCTTACAATTTGTGAAGTTCTGTTCAAGATTCTAAACACTTGGACCAGCTAGGGTTTCACATTCATCCAGTAATGACCGATTGAATGTAGGAGAAACAGCATCTACAGCTTTTTATTGTGAAGCAGCATTAACAGTTGCATGTTCTTTCTGATTGTTGCCTTCATCAACCGGTGTTGTACAGAGTTAGAGTTGTCACTAGATGAGTTTTGAGGCTTACTTTGTTAACAACTGGTTGAAGCTCCACTTGGTGGTTTGATAGGAGCTTGACTTTCATCAACTCTTGGAGAACTTGGAAGAGGTCTGGGTAGCTCAAACAGTTGATCATCATCTAAATCATTTTGAGTTCCTTTCCAGCTGAAACATTCTCACAAGAAAGTTTAGAATAGTTTGGAAACAATTCTAGATTAAATACGTGATCAGGTCCATTCCCTCTAACACAAGGAGTGTGCTCATTAACAACAACATTTGATGATTCCTCAAAGTGTTGATTCTTAATGTTGTATACTCTATAAGCCTTGGAGCTTGAAGAATATCCAACAAAGATAGCATCATCCGACTTTTTAGCAAATTTTGCTAAATTGTCCTTTGTGTTAAGTATGGTACACCTGCTACTAAAGGACCTAAGAAAACCAATGAATGGTGGTCTTTTGATCCATAGCTCATAAGGGGTTTTTCTATGAGGCTTAACTATGAGAACTCTGTTCTGCACATAGCATGCAGTGCTGACTGCCTCTGCCCAGAATATTAAAGGCAGTTATGAATCAGCTAATATAGTTCTAGCAGCCTCAATAAGTGTCCTATTTCTCCTCTCAGCAACACCATTTTGTTAAGGAGTTCTAGGAGCACTATATTATCTGGCAATCCCTTTAGAGTAACAAAATAAGTCAAGAACTTTGTCTTAAACTCAGTCCATTGATCACTTCTAATAATTTTAACCTTATGATCTATTTGATTTTCTATTTTAAGAATAAAAGACTTTAAAGTTTCAGTAGTTTCATCTTTAGTTCTTAAAATGAATACCCATATAAATCTAGTAAAGTCATCAACAATCACAAGGCAATATGATTTTCTTCCAATGCTCATTATACTTATGCGACCAAATAGATCCATGTGCAATAAGTGTAATGGGGTGGTGATAGAGTTAACTTCTTTGGATTTGTGGGATGCCCTGTGTTGCTTCCCTTTCGTACAAGCAACATAATTGTCTTTACATAAAAACTCCTTTTTAGGCACACCATGTACTAAGTTATTCTAGACCAGTTTATTAATGGTTTTAAAGTTAATATGACACATTCTTTTATGCCAAAGGGTTGACTCATCACCATTTTCTTTAGAAAGAAAGCATGATACTTCACCCAATGGAGAAGCATGATTCATATCCAGCTTGTACATATCCCCTTTTCTGGGAGATTGATGTGCTCCAAATTATAAATAAAAATACTATCAAAAGCACATCAATTGTTCATTAATATCTTCCGTAAAATGATGATTATGAACTTAAAATCATTTAATTATATTTTCAAGTGTTGTAAAGGGCAAGATGGACAAAAGAAGCATATTTGAAAAGAAATTGAAGAAATCCAAGCTTTCTATTCCAAGCATGGGGTCGTGCCTTATTAAGCACGCCCCATGCCTTGCCTGAAACACACCCCCGTGCTAATTTGGCACACCCCGTGTTTGGAAATCTGACAGGACAAAAAGTATTGTCCCCTAAAAGTGAACACGGGGCCATGCCCCACCTCCAACATGGGTCGTGCCCCATTTAACACGGGGCCGTGCCCGACAGCTTCTGCATGTACAAGCCGACCAACTTCCATAAGCATTGTACTAACACGGGGCCATGCCTTTTTGGCACGGGGTCGTGCTTAAACACTCCAGGAAGCCTATAAATAGAGGCTTAAGTTCAACATTTGGGGAAGCTTTTGGTGGGGTGATACTCTACAGAATTGTCTCGGGAATCAAGTCTTGAAGGCCATTTGGAGGCTCGGGAGGTGCATACAACACTTGGAAGAAGCTCGGGATTGTCTAAACATCATCCATTGTGGATCACCGGTTTGATTGTTCCATTTCACCAATGAATTCATATTTATCTTCTGTGTTGTGTGTTGTTATGTTCAAGCTCATTATGAGCTAAACTCTCATTATCATCATAATTGGATGAAACTTATATAATTTATGATGAACTAATGGTGTGATTTATATTGTGTTAATGTTATGGTGGTTTTCGGAAAACTTTCGATGGGTAGTACCTACATTTGAACGGGGGGTTATAAACTTATGATTTGTAGTTGATGATTTTACTAGATTTACTTGAGTATTCTTCTTAAGGACTAAAGATGAAACTGCTGAAACTCTAAAATCTTTTTTCTTAAGATAGAAAATCAAATTGATCATAAGGTAAAAATAATCAGAGTGATCAAGGGACTGAGTTTAAGAATCAAGTTCTTGACTTATTTTGTAACTTAAAAGGGATTGCCAGACAATATACTGCTTCTAGAACTCCTTAACAAAATGGTGTTGCTGAGAGGAGGAACAGAACACTTATTGAGGCTGCAAGAACCATGTTAGCTGATTCAAAACTGCCTCTAACTTTCTGGGCAGAGGCAGTCAGCACTGCATGCTATGTGCAGAACAGAGTTCTCATTGTCAAGTCCCATGGAAAAACCCCTTATGAGTTATGGAATAAGAGGCCACCATTCATTGGTTTTCTAGGATCCTTTGGCAGCAGGTGTACCATACTTTACACAAAAGACAAGTTAGCAAAGTTGCTGAAAAGTCAGATGATGCTATCTTTGTTAGATACTCTTCAAGCTCCAAAGCTTATAGAGTATACAACATTAAGAATCAACAATTTGAGGAATCTTCCAATATAGTTGTAAATGAGCACACTCCTTGTGTTAGGGGGAATGGCCCTGATCATATTTCTGACTTATAATTGTTTCCAAACTATTCTAAACCATCTTGTGAGAATGTTTCAGCTGGAACAGGTGCTCAAAACGAATCAGATGCTAGCCAACTGTTTGAGCTGCACAGACCTCTTCCAAACTCTCCATGGGATACAAATCATCAAGCTTCCACTATTGACAGATCAGATAGTATAACCATCTTAAGGAATAGTGAAGCCTCAACCAGTGATTCACCTACTGATCCTCAAAATTCATCAGGTGACAATGTACAATACCAAGCTGATAGAAGTAACATCTTGAAGGAACGGGCAACTGTTAAAGCTCCTTCACAGTCAACAAGTGATGATGTTTCTCATTCATTCAATCAGTCCTCATTGAATGAGTTTGAAACAGCAACTGGATGAAGTGTTCTAGCCCCAGAGCAAAATATGTTTAATTTGGATTTATCTTTACAACTGGAGGTGATTCCGAGACTAAGGATTCATAACACTTATTCAGCTGAAAACATCATAGGGGATGCAACTGAAGGTGTGAGAACAAGAGGACAGACTCATCAAAGGAATGTCTGCTTGTACTCCTGCTTCTTATCTCAAATGGAACCCAAGAAGGTAGAAGATGCCTTGAAATATGACAGCTGGATTGAATCGATACAAGAGGAGCTACTTTAATTCAAAAGACAAAAGGTTTGAAACTTATTTCCACTTCCATCTAGTCAAGTACCTATAGGCACTAAATAGGTTTTAGAAACAAAAGAGATGATAGAGGCTTGATTATCAAGAACAAGGCAAGATTGGTGGTTCAAGGATATACCCAAGAGGAAGGAATCTATTATACTGATGTCTTTGCACCTGTCACAAGACTTGAGGCAGTTAGGATCTTCCTTGCTTATGCTGCATCCAAGGATTTCACTATCTACCAACTTGATGTCAAGAGTGATTTTCTATATGGGGATATAGATAGGGAAATCTACGTGTGCCAGCCACCAGGATTTGAAGACCCACAGCACCCCAACTATGTGTGCAAATTGGATAAAGCTCTATATGGGCTGCACCAAGCCCCTAGGCTGTGGTATGAAACTTTGTCTCAGTTTCTTCTGAAAAATGATTACACCAGAGGTACCATTGATAAGACTCTTTTTATAAAGAAGTCTGGAAAGGACATCCTACTTGTTCAAGTCTATGTCGATGATATTATATTTGGCTCCTTAAATGACCAAATGTTTAAAGACTTTGAAAGCATCATGAAAAAGAAGTTTGAGATGAGTTCCATGGGAAAAATGGACTTTTTTCTTGGAATACAGGTGAAATATTTGAAAGATGGGTTCTTCATCAATCAATCTAAGTATGTCAATGACATTCTAGAAAGATTTAGCATGAAAGAGTGTAAGCCAGCCAAAACACCCATATCCAGAAACCATAATCTCTGTCTTGACTCTGAGGGAAAGGATACTGATCAACATCAGTATAGGGAAATTATTGGTTCTCTGATGTATCTCACAGCAAGTAGACCTGATATCATGTTTGCAACTTACATTTGTGCAAGATATCAGGCTGCTCCAAAGTTGTCTCACCTGGCTGCTGCCAAGAGAATCCACAGATACCTCAAAGGAGCACCTAAACTAGGCCTCTGGTATCCAAGGAACAATGATTTCAATCTCTACGGATACTCTGATAGTGACTATGGTGGCTGCAACATTGATAAGAAATCAACATTAGGAGGATGTTAATTTCTTAGTGGAAGGATTATTTCATGGCAATGCAAAAAGCAATCCTGTGTCTCTACATCAACTGCGGAAGCTGAATACATTGCTATTGCAAGTTGCTGTGCTCAGCTGCTGTGGATTCAGAACCAGATGTTAGACTATGGATTCAACTTTGTAAGCACTCCTATTCACATTGACAACAACAATGCTATCTCCATCACTGAAAATCCTGTGAAGCACTCCAAGACAAAGCATATTGACATCATGTATCATTTCATTAGAGATATTCATGAAAAAAATCTAATTAAGCTAATAAAAGTTGACTCAAATGAACAATATGCTAACTTGTTCACTAAAGCTTTTAATAAACAGAGATTTAAATATCTCATTACAGCCATTAGGATGATAAACATTGATTAGCTTACCTCTTTTGGAAAACCTTTTAGAAAATGTACCGTTATGTCAATTCAATCTAAGCCCTGTGACAAAAGATCTCTCTCTAAAAATTTCACTGAGTCCAAATTCTTCCAAAGAGGAATTAACCTTCGGAAGATGTTCTCATATCTTCCGAAGCAAACTCCTCCCAAGATAATTTTCTTCTCAGAAGAGTTTTTAGTCTCGGAAGAAACGATTGATTCCACATTAGATCTACTTCCGAAACTCATCAAAACTCTCCATTCGGAAAGCAATTTTTACTTTACAAAATAGAACTCTACTTTCGGAAGTAAGAAGTTGCCTACGGAAGATCAATTACCTTCAGAAATGATTTGTACTCGGAAGAAAGACCTAACTGTACAACGAAAATCTTTTGGGCCCCACTCTGTAAAAGGTAAAGATTGTGTTAATGATGTCGGAATATTTAAATAAAAACTGACCTTACCGCTTCATTTTCATCCTCTTCCTAAAATCTTACTACCCTAAAAATTTCCCTCACTGAAAATTTACCCCAGCTCAAACTCATCTTCCCACAACTTTCTTCATGACACTCAATCCTCAGCACAATCAAGTCGCATTTCTTGATTCTTCAAGAGATGATGACTTCTCAGACAACATTTCCTTTCTTACCCAATCATCTTATTACACTACCTTGACCGTTAATCCTACCGTTTACTCAAATCATATGGTGGAATTCTGGGAAAATGGTCAGATTAAAACCTTGAATGGGGCTCGAGTAATAAGGTCAAGCATCTGTGGGCAGGAGTTAGTCATTACTGAACAACTCATCAGGGAGCATCTCGAGCTTCATGATGAAGGTGAACCTACAGAGTTCCCTATAACAAATTTGGACAACACTTACATCTAAATGGGATACAGTGGAGATGTTAGCAGGTCTATACTGGAAGTTCCTGCTGCATGTCATTCTTCACTGTCTATCCAATAAATCTGGGGGTTGGGATCAAATTCCATACGAACTAGGGTGCCTAGTTCATGGAATAGTGAGAAGCCTTCGCTTCAATTACTCACGATTTGTGCTGACCAATCTTATAGGAAACCTTCAGCGGGAGACATTCTTCATGTATCCCAGGTTTCTTCAGCACATAATCAACTGTGAGCTAGAATAGAGTCAGCTTGTCTGTGCAGCTGCTCTGACTGTTCCTCAAATGAGGCCTACCATCTTTAAGATTTTAAAGAAAGTTTCCACCAATTTCACAGGAAGACATACCTCTTTGCTTTCAGGTATGATTGAGCAAATAGCTCCTGGTGACATCCCTATTGACCCACAGCTGATGAACCCACACCAGCACCTACCCTCACACTGCCAAAACTTCCTTCTCACCCCATCAAAATCACATATCAAAGACACCCCAAACGAACCCTTGTTCAATCTACTCTAATTGAACAAGCCCCTCCTCTTTAAACCAAAAAGGCTAGAGTGGAACAATGGGCTCCCACTCAGTCTAAGGTCTCACCATCCTTCACAATTGACCTCAATATGGGTCTTGAGTCTCCTCAGTCTTAAACCTATGAGCCCGACACCTAAGCTGACAGCCCTTATAGTGAGTCTCTACACTCCTCTGAGAAGCCACAAAGGGACAGTCCCGCCATAGGCTCAATGCCTTTATCCTTTACTGACCTTCTGCTGAAAACTGATGAAGAGATTACGTCTCTTCATGGCAATGAATTTGATCTACAACACTCTTTTACAGATCAACAGAGCCTAGAAGGACCTCTTATCTCTATCCCCCATTAGTAAGCCTTTACTGAGGTGAGTCTTACTGATGTAGAGGGGACTCATGTAGATTCAGCTGCCACTACTGAACGTGCCTCAATGGACCTTCAGGGCAGTGGTAACATCTCTGAGACTGAATCTGCGACAACCATGCCTATTGATGACTCTGACAGAGACATCATTACGGAAGGGAAACCAGGGTGGAAAGAAACCACATCTGGTGGTGAGGCTGAACATACTAGGTATGTTACCTCATCTCCCTATGTTTCTTCAAAAGAAAATGAGGGAAGACTGCAACTCACTCTTAAAGACCTATTGTCTAAAGTCTCAATCCTTGAATCAAAGGTTAGGACTTTAGAGGATAGGTCTGCCACTCAGCAACTTGAAATTGACAGTCTTAAGGCTCAACTAGTTGAGAAACAGATTGAGAGATCTGTTAGGCACGTACCTATTCAGGTCTCCTTGGATTCTTCCTCTAGCTCATCTAGCTCTCAAGATGATGCTACCAAAAAGGGGGAGAGTGTTAAAGGACAAACAACTAAGGAACCATAGAGCCAAGTTTCAACTTTTACCTCTTCGACTCTAACTACAACCATCTTTCCTGAGCCATCCCAAGTCATACTGCAAATAGACTCAAGGATGCTCAAAGATCTCTATAGACTTTTTTCCTAATTTCTATTGAGATCTTCTCTAGATCAGCCTAGCCCTGATATGGCTATGATATACTTTGGAGCTGAAGAGCTTCAGAGGCTAAGTGCACCTTCTACCACTGAGGAAGAAGTTGGTCAACCTAAGATCCAAATGGAACCTGAGATTAAATTCAAAGGGGAAATGAAGACTGATGGCGTAACAACTGAAACAGTTGGGACAGATAGTGCACTCCCTCAAACTTCCGAAGCTAAAGTCAAAGCCTCGGAAGAACAGTCTGAGTCTTCCGAAGCTGAGATGGAAGCTGTGGAAGGACTGTTCTCTCTGTCCAAGGATCTAACCATCACAGATGCAATTCTTGAACTAGCATCTGAGGTGGATAGTGAGGACCTTCTCAACCAACCCCTAGCTCAGACAACATCACTACCTCCATCCCAATCTGAACCTTCCACTCAAGATCTACCAAAGTCAAGCACTTCTAAAGACAATAAAGGAAAGAAGAAAATGACCGCGAAAGAACTTGAGGAGGAGGAGAAGATTGCAAAACTTAAAAGAAAAGGTAGATTTCCAACTGCGAAGTTGCTAGCTGCCAGTTCCAAAGCAGCTGCAACCAAGTAGGAGGAAGTCAACAACAAAAGAAGAGTAGAGATTATTGACAGGCTCATCATGCTAGGAGCTGCCAATCAAGACCTACTCATGTTACCATTAGAGGAGTTAGTAGAGCTAGAAAAGGCAACCAGGCTGCAGAATGAACAAAGGGAAGAAGTAGCACGGTTGGCCTTAGAGGAGGAAAGAGAAAGAGAATAAAGGGAGGCTGATCTGCAGCTCAGGAGGGAAAGGATATATTTCCTTACCTCCAGATCTTTCTCTCTTCAAGGACTATCTCCATACAATGATGATACGATCCAATGGCTCTTCAACAAAGAGCAAGATCAAATGGAGAAAGAGAGAAAGAAAGCTGCGAAGGAAAAGATGAAGGAGAAGAAGGAGAAAGAAGAAGAAACTAGGGTCACTACTGCCAAGAAGATAGGTGAAAAGGCCTGGATGAAAGACTATCTCCGGGCTCATGGCTTCTCTGGCAGACAGGTGGGACCTATGTCTGAAAAGACATTCCAACGAATTGTCAGCAAAATCAAGGCTAACATTCGTATGGGAAAAAGGAAGGAGATGTATAGAAAGGTACAGGGGATGATCTTCAAACCAACCACTCAACCTCAACCTGAACCAACTCCTTCACCTTTCACCATCAAACCTGAACCCTACACACCTGAGCCTACACCAGTATCCATACCAACTTCCTCACCACAACCACTGTAAGGCCCCGATCCCGGGCACCTCCCAGTTGGTCGTCATCACCCATAAAACATACATTTAATATAACTTAATAAAAACTATGCAGCGGAAACTTTAAATTTTACTATAAATGCTTTTGTAAAGTAATACAACCCCTGTTACAAAATATCATTTGTTTGCATTACAATACAAAAACATTATCAAAAGAATGCCATCCCAAAAGAGCTGAGTAGCCGCCTCGTGCCATCCTCAGCAACACTACCTGCCAACTGGAAAATACATAAAAGTCAGCGTTGCTGAGTGAGTTCTAGTTTTGTATTAAAACATACCTTTACTTAAAAGTATTCTTTTGTGCATACATTCATACATCATACTTACACAGATAATATTCGTTATTATCTTCATCATTCGTTACTCATTGTTATTCTTAACATCTCGTATGGATTCTGTCAGGCTTTACCCACTTCATAGCACTCGGCTATGATTACTGTGGTCGGATGACAAGAATCCCGTTCATACTTACTTGCACATTGGATATCTTTTGTACCACTACCATCTGCTATACCCCGAACGTTATTAGCTACCGGGCCGAAGTCATTAAATGAACAGCAAAACGTATGCCCGGTACTAGAGGTAAGCGGTAGGGGTTCCATACATATGGATACTTACTTGCACGCATTGAAAGGTTAATTGTACCAATACCATATGCTACACCCCGAACGTTATTAGCTACCGGGCCGAAGTCAATCCATAGACAGCTAAACGTAGTGCCACAGTACGGGCCGAGGTCAACAAATGAACAACAAGCGTATGCCACGGTACTGGGCCGAAGTCTATGGAGGGACAGCTAAACATGGTGCCACGGTACTAGAGGTAAGCGGTAGAGGTACCATGACCATGGTCAATCACATAGAAGGACTAATCGCGTTATTCAATGCTTGCAAGACATAATTCATTCGTTCATTAATGCATGTATTCATCATCATTCTTCATTTCGTTCATTCGTTAATACATGCATTCATCATCATGTTCCTCTTCCTTTATCTTTCACTTTACGATACATAATACTTCATTAGTTCATTCTCGTTATTCGTAAAGTTTCAGAAAGATAAGCATACACAAACACAAGGAACATACACACATCATACATATTCATCATACATAGCATCATTCCTTTCTTAACAATATTTTAATAATATTGTTAACAATAATATACTAATAATAATATTAGTAACAATTAGGGTTAATCATACTCATCATTATAGGCATGAGACATCATCATTTATTAACCCTAGTCAACCCTGGTCAAACCTCGAACTTCGGACTTACTGGAAATTCCTGAAAATTTCTAAGTGTCTAGGCGTTTTAGCACTATTGGGCGTATAAGCCCTCTGGGCGTATGAGCACTATTAGCCGTATGAGTACTGCTGGACTTTTCACTTAACACTTAGATTTATCAGCTGGTCTTACGACCACACTGTTGGTCGTATGACCACTGATGGTCGTTCCACCCCTGGACTTAGGAACATATTTGGATCATACGACCACTGTTGGTCGTATGAGTCTATACTTAGAAAATTTCCACATGATCATACGACCACTGTTGGTCGTATGAGTCCTATGGGCCTCATACTTAGAAAATATCACATATTCATACGACCACTGTTGGTCGTATGAGTCCTATTGGGCTCAACACTTAGAAAAATATTCTGGTCATACGACCACACTGTTGGTCGTATGACCACTAGTGGACTTACCAACTTTTGCTCATTTATTCTAAGTCCCATTTTCAGTCACATTAGCATCCTACTCATGTGTCTAATTCATAATCCGAATCCAAAACATCAAAATGCCTATTTCCAAACATATGCACATAATTCTAAGCATAAATCTAACATAAACATAAACATACATACAATTAATTCATACGGGTATCAACCCACAATTTTATAAAAGCATATTTACATGCATTTCCAGCCCCAAAACATTTAAAAACAGTAAAACGGGGTCTAGAACTCACCTTAGTCGTCTTCTTCGAATTTACACTCTTCAACCCGAACCTTCTCAACTTGTTCTAACACCTAGAACACACACACCACACCACCCGAACACACAAGACACACTTATAAGCACACATACGGTTCTAGAATTATCTAAAACTTCAAAAACTATAGAATTCTTACCAAAAGCTTCCAAGTTTACAGATTCTTCTTCAAAAATCCGAGGGTTTTCTGCTCCTTCTACTTTCTCTCTCTAAAGATATCGAATGTAGTGAAAATGCAGACAACGTGGGTGCCATACCACCTTTTGTACAAAGAATTAATAGAAAGTTTGTCAAATTGACACTTTTGGCCCTTATACAAAAGTAACTTTTGTTTTTCTTTCCTTTCTCTTTCTATTTTATTCTTTTAGATTCTTTACTAAAAATTTACGGGTGTTACAAGTCCACCCCCCATATATAGGTTTCGTCCCCGAAACCTGTTATTCCTCAAACAGATGTGGGTAGTGTTGTCTCATCTCTTCTTCAGTCTCCCACGTAGACTCGGATCCCTTCCTGTGCTTCCACTGTACACGCACAAGAGGAACCACTTTATTCCTCAACCTCTTTTCTTTACGATCAATGATCGCCACTGGTTGCTCCACGTAGTTGAGCCGTTCATCTACTTCAATATCCTCCAGTGGTACAACCATGTCTTCATCAGCTAAGCACTTCCTCAGATGAGATACATGGAATGTGGGATGAATTCCACTTAACTCATCTGGCAGTTCAAGTCGATAGGCCACCTCTCCTACTCGTGCGATAATTCGGAAAGGTCCTATGTATCTCGGGCTTAGCTTACCTCGTTTCCTGAATCTAATGATTCCTTTCCAAGGTGAGACCTTCAACATAACTCGGTCACCAACCTTGAACTCTATCGGCCTCCGCCTCTTATCAGCATACGACTTTTGCCTATCTTTCGCCGCCTTCATGAAGGCTTTGATCTTTTCTAATTTCTCAGTCGTTGCTTCGATCACCTCAACACCTCCCAGTTCTTTCTGCCCAATGTCTCCCCAACATACGGGCGTCCTACACCTCCTCCCGTATAGCATCTCGTAAGGTGGCATGCCAATGCTGGCGTGATAACTATTGTTGTACGAGAATTCTGCCAACGGCAGGTGATTGTCCCAACTTCCTCCAAAGTCAATCACGCACGCCCGAAGCATGTCTTCGAGTGTTTGGATTGTCCTCTCAGACTGACCGTCTGTCTGAGGGTGATATGCTGTACTAATGTGTAGTCTCGTCCCCAAAGCATCATGAAATCTCTTCCAAAACTTGGAGGTAAACCGGGTGTCACGATCAGACACAATAGACACCGGCACCCCATGACGAGCTACAATTTCTTTGATGAACAGATCCGCCAATCTTTCAGATGAGTACGTTTCACGGATCGGTAGGAAGTGGGCACTCTTTGTCAAGCGGTCAACTATCACCCATATGGCATCATACCCTTTCGGGGTACGTGGTAGCTTTGTGATGAAATCCATGGTGATATGTTCCCACTTCCATTCGGGTATATCCAACGGTTGGATCTTCCTGTAGGGCTTCTGGTGTTCCGCCTTCACTTGTAAGCAAGTCAAGCACTTACTTACGTACTCCCCTACGTCACGTTTCATGCCCGGCCACCAATAGTCTTTCTTCATATCGTGGTACATTTTGGTAGCACCGGGGTGAATGGAGTATCGTGTCTTATGGGCCTCGTCCATAATCCTTTCACGTAGATCCCCGTATCGAGGAATCCACATTCGCCCAAATCGGGTCTTAACACCTAGAGTGTTCTCACCCAATTCCGTCACTAGACCTCTCATCCTTTCGGAGTTAAGACGATCTTCTTTCAAAGCCTCATCTTGAAACTCCTTAACCTGTGTCATCACGTCGGAGGTCATAATCAACTGATAAGCCTTCACCCGAATCGGCTCAGGTCTTTCTTTTCGGCTAAGGGCATCAGCCACCACATTGGCCTTGCCCGGATGGTAATGGATTTCGCAGTCATAATCCTTTATGAGCTCCAACCATCGCCTTTGCCTCATGTTTAAATCCTTCTGCTCGAAGAAATACTTCAAGCTTTTGTGGTCAGTGAAGATTGTGCACTTCGCCCCGTATAGATAGTGCCGCCAAATCTTCAACGCAAAAACCACCGCGGCTAATTCTAGATCGTGCGTGGGATAGTTGACTTCGTGGGTCTTCAGCTGTCGAGATGCGTAGGCTATCACCTTTCCACGTTGCATCAACACACAACCTAGCCCAGAATAAGATGCATCCGAATAGACCACTAAGTCTTCACTTCCCTCAGGCAAAGTCAAGACAGGAGCTTGTGTTAGTCTTGCCTTCAACTCCTCAAAAGCCATCTCCTGCTCTCGACCCCACACGAATTTACGTCCTTACGAGTCAATTTTGTCAAAGGTGAGGCGATCTTTGAAAAGTCTTGAATGAATCTTCTATAATAGCCCGCCAATCCCAGGAAGCTACGAATCTCGGATGGCGTTTTTGGTGATTTCCATTGCATCACAGCCTCCACCTTTGCTGGGTCCACCATTATTCCTTCTGCATTCACTACGTGACCCAGAAATTGCACCTCGCGTAACCAAAAGGCGCACTTGGAGAACTTGGCGTACAATTTCTCCCTTCTCAACGTTTCCAGCACTTCCCGAATATGTCCGGCATGCTCTTTTTCGCTCCTTGAATAAATCAAAATATCATCGATGAATACAATTACTGATTTATCCAACATTGGTCGGCACACTCGGTTCATCAAATCCATAAAAGCAGCCGGCGCATTAGTCAACCCAAAAGACATGACGAGAAACTCGTAGTGACCATAGCGCGTACGAAAGGCTGTTTTAGGGATATCTTGTTCCTTCACCTTTAGTTGATGGTAACCCGAACGAAGATCTATCCTTGAAAACCAACTGGCACCCTGAAGTTGATCAAACAAGTCATCGATCCTTGGTAAGGGGTATCTGTTCTTCACCGTCAGCTTATTCAGCTCGCGGTAGTCGATGCACATCCTCATACTACCATCCTTCTTCTTTACGAACAGAACCGGAGCACCCCAAGGTGAGATACTCGGTCGGATAAACCCCTTATCCAGCAGCTCCTGCAACTGCTCCATCAACTCTTTCATCTCCGTCGGAGCCAAGCGATACGGTGCTTTTGCGACAGGTTGGGCACCCGGTATCAGGTCGATCTGGAATTCGATCTCTCGGTCAGGTGGCAAACCCGATAAGTCTTCGGGAAACACATCTGGAAAGTCACACACCACTGGCACATCGCATAGCTGTGGTGTTGGCGTCTCTACATTCTTTACATAACATAAGTAGGCGCTACATCCGCGCCTCATACACTTCCCCGCCACCGTCATCGAGATCACCTTCGGAATCGTCGTAACTCGATCGCCATAAATTGTCACCGGACTTCCGTCGGTCGCCGTCAGTCTAATCATCTTCTTTCGGCACACGATATTCGCTTCGTAGGTTGCTAACCAGTCCATCCCTAACACTACATCAAATCCTCCTAGGGGCATCACATGTAATCTAGCAGCAAACCTATGACCTTCTAACTCTATGGTACAGTCCTCTATCACATCAGTAACTCTAGTGGACTTACCAATAGCAGTTTCTACATAAAAAGGCTCACTAATGCCCTTGCTACTAACAGGCAATTTAGCACAGAAAGTAGCTGAAATGAAACTCCTACTAGCACCAGAGTCAAATAACACAGAAGCAAGAGTTTGGTTTACTAGAAACGTACCTGACACCACATCGGGGTCCGTCCTAGCCTCTTCCTGCGTCATCGTGAACGCCCTAGCCTTTGCCCTCGGTGCTTCTCCTCCGTCTTCTTCTCTCCCGAGCCCTCAGCCCTCGGCTTCTTGCAATCTTTGCTCATATGACCACTTTCCCCACAGTTAAAACACTTGCCCATCCGACAATCCTTGGCCTTATGTCCAGTCCTCCCACACTTGAAGCAGATGTTGTATCCCCACTTGCACTCCCCTGAGTGCTCCTTTCCACACTTACCACACTTCTTCACCCCAGCTCCAGACACGACCACTCGGCGGTCATCCACCCTTGCTTTCTTGTTGTTTGTCGAAGTATCACCCCGACCAAATCTCTTCCCCTGCCAGTTCTTCTCTCCACTTCCTTTCTTGCTTCCCTCAGCCTTCACCAAAGCAGCATGTTCATCGAATAACCTTCCCGCCAAATCCACTGCCGACCTGAAAGTGCTCGGTCGGGCAGAAATCAAGTGCCAACGAATTTCAGCCGGCAGTCCTTGAATATACCGGTTGATCTTTCGAGACACCGGCGTCACCTGCTCTGGCACCAACAACGCCAATTCGTTAAACTTGGTGGTATATTGTTGGTGGGTCATCGTCCCCGCCTCCAGCTGCAGGAACTCCCTTTCTATTCTATCCATTTCCCGACGAGGACTGAATTCCTCGATCACCAGCCTTTTCAACTCAGCCCATTTCATCTTCCCTATAGCCCTGCTACCCTCGGCTTGGACTATATTCTTCCACCAGCATAAGGCCGACCCTGTGAAAGAGTGGGTAGCAAACTTCACCTTCTTGTCCTCCTGGCAATCACTAATATCGAGGACAGCTTCCATTTCCATCACCCATTGGTGAGCATCAGTAGCAGTACCAGACCCATCAAAAGTTGGGGGTTTGCACCTCATGAATGCCCCGTAGTTACAACCCCGGGCGGTCTCCTGTAACTGTTCTTCTTCCTCTTCATCATCAGATAGTACCGTTTCTGTTTCCTCCTGTTGTTGTCTACCTGAGGACCGATTCCTTCCTCGTCTATCGTCTTCACGTACTGCCTTTATCACTTCAGTCACTACAGACGGTAAGATCGTCTGCATGACTTGGTGCACCTCCTCGATCACCGTCTCTTTCACCGAGGCTCTCACATTATCGCTCTCATCCACTCCCCCGAGGGAGTAGTATTAGGTCCTTCGGGAACCTTCTTCTCTTGTCTAGGCCTACCTCTTGTGGCTCGTGGTTCCGTACCACTTCCGCCACTGCCTCCACCAATTGGGGCTTTAGATGATCTACCACCGACCATCTTCTATCACACTGAAAGATTTTAAACACCAACACGGTCATTCAAGGAAATAGCTCAGTTTATGTCAAGTATAGTAAGTCCCTAATTACAGTGGCCAGTTGTGATTAGCCACTTACTCTACTCTTCACACCCCGAGCATTACCTGTCCTGACTACATTAGTATCTAAGTCTAACAGTACACATAAACACATAACATGCACACGTAACACTGGTTATCTTTCAAGAAAATACCTGATGGCACGCAGCTACTCAGATGACATTCCCATTCCCCCTGCCCCATTCTCAGTTTAAGTTTAGGTTTGTTTTAAAAACTTTGCCCATTTCGCTTAAACTTTGGCTCTGATACCAACTTGTAAGGCCCCGATCCCGGGCACCTCCCAGTTGGTCGTCATCACCCATAAAACATACATTTAATATAACTTAATAAAAACTATGCAGCGGAAACTTTAAATTTTACTATAAATGCTTTTGTAAAGTAATACAACCCCTGTTACAAAATATCATTTGTTTGCATTACAATACAAAAACATTATCAAAAGAATGCCATCCCAAAAGAGCTGAGTAGCCGCCTCGTGCCATCCTCAGCAACACTACCTGCCAACTGGAAAATACATAAAAGTCAGCGTTGCTGAGTGAGTTCTAGTTTTGTATTAAAACATACCTTTACTTAAAAGTATTCTTTTGTGCATACATTCATACATCATACTTACACAGATAATATTCGTTATTATCTTCATCATTCGTTACTCATTGTTATTCTTAACATCTCGTATGGATTCTGTCAGGCTTTACCCACTTCATAGCACTCGACTATGATTACTGTGGTCGGATGACAAGAATCCCGTTCATACTTACTTGCACATTGGATATCTTTTGTACCACTACCATCTGCTATACCCCGAACGTTATTAGCTACCGGGCCGAAGTCATTAAATGAACAGCAAAACGTATGCCCGGTACTAGAGGTAAGCGGTAGGGGTTCCATACATATGGATACTTACTTGCACGCATTGAAAGGTTAATTGTACCAATACCATATGCTACACCCGAACGTTATTAGCTACCGGGCCGAAGTCAATCCATAGACAGCTAAACGTAGTGCCACAGTACGGGCCGAGGTCAACAAATGAACAACAAGCGTATGCCACGGTACTGGGCCGAAGTCTATGGAGGGACAGCTAAACATGGTGCCACGGTACTAGAGGTAAGCGGTAGAGGTACCATGACCATGGTCAATCACATAGAAGGACCAATCGCGTTATTCAATGCTTGCAAGACATAATTCATTCGTTCATTAATGCATGTATTCATCATCATTCTTCATTTCGTTCATTCGTTAATACATGCATTCATCATCATGTTCCTCTTCCTTTATCTTTCACTTTACGATACATAATACTTCATTAGTTCATTCTCGTTATTCGTAAAGTTTCAGAAAGATAAGCATACACAAACACAAGGAACATACACACATCATACATATTCATCATACATAGCATCATTCCTTTCTTAACAATATTTAATAATATTGTTAACAATAATATACTAATAATAATATTAGTAACAATTAGGGTTAATCATACTCATCATTATAGGCATGAGACATCATCATTTATTAACCCTAGTCAACCCTGGTCAAACCTCGAACTTCGGACTTACTGGAAATTCCTGAAAATTTCTAAGTGTCTAGGCGTTTTAGCACTATTGGGCGTATAAGCCCTCTGGGCGTATGAGCACTATTAGCCGTATGAGTACTGCTGGACTTTTCACTTAACACTTAGATTTATCAGCTGGTCTTACGACCACACTGTTGGTCGTATGACCACTGATGGTCGTTCCACCCCTGGACTTAGGAACATATTGGATCATACGACCACTGTTGGTCGTATGAGTCTATACTTAGAAAATTTCCACATGATCATACGACCACTGTTGGTCGTATGAGTCCTATGGGCCTCATACTTAGAAAATATCACATATTCATACGACCACTGTTGGTCGTATGAGTCCTATTGGGCTCAACACTTAGAAAAATATTCTGGTCATACGACCACACTGTTGGTCGTATGACCACTAGTGGACTTACCAACTTTTGCTCATTTATTCTAAGTCCCATTTTCAGTCACATTAGCATCCTACTCATGTGTCTAATTCATAATCCGAATCCAAAACATCAAAATGCCTATTTCCAAACATATGCACATAATTCTAAGCATAAATCTAACATAAACATAAACATACATACAATTAATTCATACGGGTATCAACCCACAATTTTATAAAAGCATATTTACATGCATTTCCAGCCCCAAAACATTTAAAAACAGTAAAACGGGGTCTAGAACTCACCTTAGTCGTCTTCTTCGAATTTACACTCTTCAACCCGAACCTTCTCAACTTGTTCTAACACCTAGAACACACACACCACACCACCCGAACACACAAGACACACTTATAAGCACACATACGGTTCTAGAATTATCTAAAACTTCAAAAACTAGAGAATTCTTACCAAAAGCTTCCAAGTTTACAGATTCTTCTTCAAAAATCCGAGGGTTTTCTGCTCCTTCTACTTTCTCTCTCTAAAGATATCGAATGTAGTGAAAATGCAGACAACGTGGGTGTCATACCACCTTTTGTACAAAGAATTAATAGAAAGTTTGTCAAATTGACACTTTTGGCCCTTATACAAAAGTAACTTTTGTTTTTCTTTCCTTTCTCTTTCTATTTATTCTTTTAGATTCTTTACTAAAAATTTACGGGTGTTACAACCACCCAAATTACCCATCCTCAAACCTAGAACACTCTCCAGAACCACAACTACACAACCTGCCTAACAAACTTCCAAACCATTCCCTCAGCCTTCTAAACATCTTTCCTTAGAAGAATTTAAGGCAATCAAGACGAAGCTCATTAACTGCACAACCCTGAGCGACATCTCTTGTGAGGAAGATTCTATCAAACTGACTTATGTTGACAGATCTTTATGTTCCCTCACTAGAGATCAATTCCTTGATCAGCCTAGAGGAACACTGGACCAGGCTTCTATACTTCTTGGTCTTAACTCTGATTCATTAAACGATGAAGGGAAGAAGCTAAGAAGAAGGCTGGTGACTCTACTAGATACTAGGAGAGGGGATAAAATTCCTAGTAAACCTCTCGTGCCTAGAAAGAAAATTATCCAGTGGAGGTTCGATGAATCCTCTCACAACTTTGTTGTGGAGAGAGAGAATGGAGAGAGCAATAGGCTGAATGCCTCCTCTGTGCTACACTCCAGCAGATTTGACATTGCTGAGTTAGCAAAGAAACCATTCTCCAATCCCTCCGGCTCCGAAACTGATGCTCACATCAGAAATCATCTTAGCGGCCTTCATCTTGCTGAGCTAACCACAAAAGCAAAGATTGAAGAGGAGCTGAAGCTGAAAGAGAAGAAAGCCAAGGAAAGGTCAACCAGCACAAGCAAAGTGTTTCTACAAATGGTGGAAGGCCCCAAATTGGAACCAATAGTTATATGGGAGTATGACTATACATCCCATCAACTAACTCTTTCAGAGAGACCCAACAAAGCGTACATATCATTCAAAAGGACAGACTGGATCTCCTGTCTATGAATGATTTGTACAAGCTTTTTAGCACCACTTTCGGGAAGAACAAAGAAACAGATAAGTATATGCTTTCCCGTCTGCTAAAAGCTTTGAAAAGCAGGAACAAGTGATGTTTTGGTAGCATCAGCCTAGGGGGAGTTTGTTGGATCAATAAGAAGGCTGTGCAACCAAAACCGAATCACTTAGACCATTTTGGTGCATCTAATAAAGGACTTCTGAAGCCAAGTATGGAACTTCCGAAGGAAAAAGAGCTCTTTCGAGGAAAGTATAATATGGACTTCCGAAGAGACACTCTTCTTCCGGAGACAAAGTATTCACTTCCAAAGATCAAGACTTAGAAGAAAAAGATCAGAAGACAACTTTCAAAGTATGAAGAAAAGATGAAGTCCTCAAGGCTTGGAAGAAGTAGCCTCTTCCGAAGTATAGGTGGCTTCAAAAGAACTTGTTCTTCCTAAGCCAACTTACCTTCGGAAGACACTACTATGAACCAGTGGACATAAGTATGGTCCTCCTGACACTCTGCTGCAGATCTCTGATATACTACATGGCGTTTTCTCAAAGGCCATGTAGTTGACCATACTTTATTCCACTGTTCACCTTTATTAGTTAGTACACTTACTAACTTTAGTTAGTAACAATAGGTAAGTCATGGACATGTCATGACTACCATATCTTAGATAATACTTTATCTAAGATACCTTAACTCTAGCATTGTAGTATATGCTTTAGTCATAGGTTCTCAGCTAGTATTAAAGTATATCCAGCTGTAGGTAGTAGTATATATAGTTTATCATTGTAACTCATAAACATGCTTGTAAGAGTCTTGTAACACTTTGAGTTGAGAAGTAATATATACAAATACCTTGAAAACTATATCCATGTGTTCTTTGTTATTCAGTATATTATTATCAGCTCTTAGAAAATACTCTGCTTCATCTGATCCGAGTGTAGCATTAGTGAGTTTGAGAGAAAAACCAAGTTTTATTAACAAATCCGATCCTGCAACTTACAATATAGATCACCACTTGAAATGATTTTTTTGCATATTCTATTCTATTTATTCTCTTATGTCGGTGGTCTTATTTGGGTTTTTTGTTACGTGCGTTTCACGTGTGTTTAGAATCTGCGTTCTTAAAGGCAGCTCCGTTTGATTCTCCCTTCTTCTTCGGTTCATTTGCTCTTCTTTCTACAGCGACAGTTCACACACAGCCTTCCTCCTATAGCTCTCCTCTCTGGTATGCATGCTTAATTTCGAGTCCTCTTCAGTGATTTCATCCCGTTTTCCGCTTGATTGACTGTGCGTGTGCTTGATTGACTGTGTGTGTGCTTGATTGACGGTGCGTGTGGTTAGAATCGCCGATGTTAGAGGCAATTTCGCTTGATTTTCGTTCCTCTCCGGTTCCTATGTTCATCGGATCCTTGCTTTTTGTTAAAGATTGGGTTTTGTGTTTTCGCTTTGTTTGATTTTTGACTGCGGTTTTTAGAGCAATTCGACTTTATTTTTCCTTCTTCTTTGGTTCCTTCAAGTGTGTTTGCTTGAAATTTGTTTTAGAATTTCAATTCATTTCTTCTAGGTATGTGTTGGGTTATGATTTAATCTTTTGTTTCTGCATGTTCTTGTGTGTTGTTAATTTGGGTCTGTTCTGCTTGGATAATAAAAGTAGAAATGTGTACTGGGAAAGTTTGATTTGAAAGTTTTAACAAAAATTACTTTCCTTGGATGGATTTAGTTATACTTTGTATATCATACTTGTGTAGGATATTTTTACCATCGCGTTAGGCTGGATGTTTTTTGGTGGGCTGTCATTTGATATTGTGAGTATATCATTCTACATTTCTTTACAAATCATTTAATTTAAGCTTTTAAAAAAATTAATTCAAGCTTTCAAATCTTTTTTAAGCATTTCATTATTTTTTACACCCAACTTTGCAGTTGAATGTTGTTGGGCAAGTTCTTGGATTGTTGGATCGGGTTTGTATGCCTATTTCAAACTCTTCGGGAAGTGAATACCTTAACATCCAAACATGCCTTTGATACATTGATTACGCCGCTGCTGCCTTGAAAAGGTACATAAATCGGTTGAGACCTCAGAGTAAGTTTTTATATTTTTTATGCTTGATGAGTTTGGGTACCATATTTACAGAGAATTTAATTTTGATTTATGAAGTGTAAAGTGGTGTTTGTTTTGCATTAACATAGCCTTAGAAGGCTAGATTGTTTTTTAGTTATACTAGTGTGAGAACTTTTTAAGTTCTTAATTATAAGATTGATTTAAGGTTCACATATGGGTGCTCATGTAAACACTTTATATACGGTAAAATGCATAAAATGATGTTTGACGAGTAAAAGGTTAGATTCAATAGATAGCTTGATGTGGATGTGAGATGAGTAATTGGATCAAACAGAGTCATTCTGATCTTGCCCTATACCAGAAAAAGTTTTTGTTTATTAGGAAAGTATTATTGTGCTTTTTGTTGATTTAAGGCTTACAAAGTGTGTTGACTATTATTCTTGAATCACATTCACATGCACAGGCACATGTACAGAAATGATAATAAAAACATAAACATGATGCTTAAAAACCCTCACTGAATGGTTTGGTGTATGCTTAAAAGAAAGTTCTTAAATAAATTTTAGGCACTAAGGGAATTTATTTTAGCCCTTGGATCATATATTTCGGTTAAGATGTATTTAGTTGTGATTTTTTTTGTCTGTCAAAGTGATACATATATAAATTGATGATAACATGATACAGTATTTGACTTTTACTTCTAGAATTGTAAGAAAATAAAAATATCTCCAAATTTACTCAAGGCCGCAGCAATGCATTTTAGTTACCTTCAAGCAGAGAGTAAAAGTTTAATTAATTTTGTAGAAGTAAAAGTATCTGAAAGATCAACAAGTGTTTAAGAACCAAATATTAAAGTACAACCATGATAGAATTTGGACTAAGCAATTAAAAATGAGATTTTTACCTGATATTTGAAAGGATTGTTGTATGGTGGAATAATAAATTGTTAGTTTTCTTCTTAATGTTGAGGGGTTATTGGAGTGTGGATTAATGTGTGTTAAGTATTGCCGAAAATAGATTTTGTCATATTTCTAACACCCCTACTACTGTTGTGCAGCCTTTCCTTGGGTTCGTTTTGTTGTTAGTTGACTGTTGATGTATGTGTTTTTGTTTATTTGGCAGGTTGTTCCAAGTATGGGCTTCTCTTTGTGCTGCTGCTCAAGTATGTTGAATTGTTGGTTTGTTTTTATTCCAGTTTTAAAATTTGGGTTTAGGATTAGCTGTGAATCTTACTTTTGTTGCATCCATCTGATAAATCACAGATTATGCATGATATTTGCAAAAAATATCTCAGATATGAGAGTTTATTTGAAAAATAATTACAATATGAGTGTAGTTAGAGGCACAACCTTAATCTTCCTATTGTCAACAATGTTTCTTTTCTTTGCATTTGAAATCGTTTTTATATGGTGTATCAAACTTTTGTTGGAAATTTATACATTTTTTAGAACTTGAATTTGAGAAATATATTCTTTTGACTTTAAAATTCATCTTTTGTCGACGACAATCTTGAACGAAACTTTCCTCATGACCTGAGATTTTGAGAGCCTCAATTTCCCCTACAAGTAACAAGTTGCAGCTTGTGTAAAACTTTTCTTTGAGTGTTAAAAATGTAATTGTGTTTCTAACAATAAACTTTGGAGATGGTATGAAGTTACTTCTAAAATAACAAGTTGGGTCAAATATTATAATTTTATTTCGTTGGTATAAATTCAAGTTACTCTATTTTTTGATGTAAATTTGCTAGGAAATGTGTTAGAGCGAATATAATCTATGCGTTATGATGCCGTCTATGGCTTCCCCGCACTTGCTTATTTTGATGTACGTTTGAGTTGTTATACGTTTTATCGTGTTACTCCATTTTTTACGTAAATTTAGTTCAGAAATAAGTTGAGTCGATTATATTTTATACTTGATTATGACATTTACGCTCGCCGCCGCAGCAACGCACGGCGAGTCAAATAACTAGTTTACATAATCATTCAATCCGTGGAAAAGACCGAAGAGACCAAAGGTCTCAGGTTGAAGCTGTTGAAGCTGTTCCTAAGAGACCAAAGGTCTCAGGTTCGATCCGTGGAAACGGTCTCCCCACAAAATGTGGGGGAAAGACCGCGTACATCTTCCCTTAAATGGGACGGACCCTCCCTGGACCCTGCGAACGCGGGAGCTCTTTGCAGCAACAGGTACGCACTTTATAATTCATTCAATCTCATTTCTTGTTTCTTTTGGATCATTTCTATGAAGGTGAATTTATAATTACTTTAACATACCTCAAATATGACTATAATACAGTAATACTTGACAGTTGATAAAGTCAAATAGAAAAGAGGACGATAAATGAATTGTTTTTTAGTGAGAGGTTTGTTGCAGAATTTGTTTGGAAATGGTGAATGATTTTTGTTCACGGATCCTTCTTAGCCTTAGCTTATCGCCCATGTGATCATATTTTGTCCATTGATGATTATTTCACTTTTCTTTTTTCTCATAGTCACGGGTTAATTCTTCAAACAAATACCATTATTTTTTATACCCCCTTTTTCTTTAAATTACTTATTCTATCACCCATTAAATAAAACAATACCTATTTATAAATACAGTGAGCATTTTATTCTAATGATACGAGCGTGATGTTTTAGACTTAAGATCATTAAAGTCGTAGGATATATCTGACTCAATAAAGTTTTTCATATTAATGTTTCTAATCAAGTCAAGTCTAAAATGTTAAAATCAGTATAAAAAGTTAACATCATGCTTAGTGAAAGCTTACTCGATTGAGCACTTTCAAACGTCGCTAAAAAAACTAAAATCTATAACATCTAATAAATCAATGTTTTTTAACACTTATCATTCTCTTAACCCATGTTTTGCCACTTGTCCTTCTTATATACATCTACACATTAATTTTCCCTCTAAAATGGTATCATATTAATTAAAACACTCATACAAATTTCTTTCTCTTATTAAAATTAAATTTTGTTAATTGCTATATTTCTCTCTCTTATCTAGATATTTTTAAAATCAAACTATCTTTTTTAAAAACTGATTTACTAAGAAAATTAAAAAATCACATCTTTTGATTAAAATGAAATAGTAAAACTACAAAAATTATATTATATAAAATTTTCTAAAACAGTAAACCTTTTTAAATAAAATATTTTAAATCATTTTGTTTTTAAAAATTATAAAATACAGAATACGACGAACTATTTTTTTGTAATTCCTTTTTTTAATAAAATATTTAAAAATCACAGTTATTTTATAAAACAAAAGTTTAAGAAAAGTGCATTATTGTTTGTTTACTTAAATTACTTATTTATACGTAATTATAATCATATTTTATCTTCAAGCAATACATAAATTTTTATTAGAGTAAATTACAAATTATATCCTTTATTTATATATAAAATTGCATGTTATGTCCTTTAGTTTTAATAATTACATGCAATGTCCTTTATTTAAACAAATTTGCACACTATTGTCTTTTACACTAATCTAATTATACGGTTAAGTCGGTTATGTACTTCTCATATGATTAACATTTTTGTTATTTATTTTTCACATTTTATATAATAAATATTTAATGATTTATTAATAATTTAAATGAAAAAAGAAAATTAATTACAAGAAATTGAAGCGTTGGATAAGTCGATAAAACCATGTTTTTCTTAAGCTCAATAACATTAACTTTAGCCTCCAATTTTTTGATATTCCAACACCGATTATTTTCACCATCACTTAAGATTTTCTCCACCATTTAAGCCATTTTAAGTTTTTAAAAGCCTTTACATTTTTCTAAATTAAATCCACGTCTTTACTTATTCACTATAACTTTTAATGTTATAATTTCCTTCGTTAGTATTTTTGTGGTACATATGAAGCATTATCATTTGTGATTTATAAAAACACATCTCTTATTAACATTACTTTTTATTTGATATTTTCATCAAGCTGATCAAGAATTAACGCCCCGGTAGCAAATTATGTATTTTATTTTGGACATTCAGACTGGTTTAACAATTGCTTATTAAATAATTTTTTAATTTTTTTACTATATTAGATGTAAAAAGCAAATGACTAAAGTGACACTCATGTGAGGATCGCATAACTGAGTTAACCGTATATTTGGATGGTGGTAAGTGTAATGGATAATATGTATGCAAATTTGTTTAAATAAAAAATATTGTATGTAATTATTAAAACTAAAATACGTAACATACTATTTAATATATTAATAAATGACATAATTTATAATTTATTCTTTTTATCATTAATTATTTAATATTTTATTTATTCATTTCGTATAACACATGAAAACTAATCTAGCAGTATATATACATGGCATAAAAATATAATTTTGAAATAAATACCATATTCCCACAAGTCACCTTACATTCTCCTTTTCTAATCTCTCCCTCAATAATCACTCTCACCCACGGGAACCACCATGGATGAAGAACCACCACCGCCATCACCACCATCACCACCATCACCACCACAACTATCATCTCCACCACCACCACCACCACCGTCACCACCACCACCGGCGCCGCCGATCAAAACCTACACATTAACAGCCACTTCAATCTCCTACACCAAACCCACCACCACAATCACATCACTCCCACTCTTCAACTCACTCACCACCACCACCACCACCACCACCACCATCACCACCGCCACCACCGCAGCACCACCGTCCATCCTTCACGACATCACCGTCACCGCCTACCCCTCCGAAATACTGGCCGTCGTGGGCCCTAGCGGCGCCGGAAAATCCACCCTCCTGGACATCCTAGCCACCCGCACCACCCCAACCTCCGGCAGCCTCCGCCTCAACGCCACCACCCTCACCCCTCCTCCTACCGCAAACTCTCCGCCTACGTCCCGCAGCACGACCACTCCCTACCGTCGCTCACCGTCGCCGAGACCTTCGCCTTCGCCGCCGCCCTCCTCCAACCCACCGCCCATATCGCCGCCGTCGTCACCTCCCTCCTGGCGGACCTCCGCCTCACCCACGTCGCCCACACCCGCCTCAGTCACCGGCTCTCCGGCGGCGAACGGCGGCGTGTCTCCATCGGCCTCAGCCTCCTCCACGACCCCGGTGTCTTGCTTCTCGACGAACCCACCTCCGGTTTGGACAGCAATTCAGCTTTTAGTATCATGCAGACACTCAGATCAATCGCCTCGACTCGTTTCCGAACTGTAATATTATCCATCCACCAACCCAGCTTCAAGATCCTCTCCACCATCGACAGAATATTATTATTATCCAAAGGGAAAGTCGTCCATCATGGGACTCTTCAATCCCTTCAACAACACCTGCAATCCAACGGATTTACAGTCCCACAGCACCTCAATTCGCTCGAATACGCCATGGAAATACTCTCACAGCTTCAATCAACCACACCCATTACGATCACACCACCATCGCCAAACGATCTTACACCTGCTGATCATCGAAACAAACATGACCCAATTCGATACCGAAGCTCTAGATTTCAAGAAATTGTCGCTTTGTACGGTAGATTCTTGAAGATCATCTACCGAACAAAGCAGTTGCTTTTAACAAACACCCTGCAGGCGTTGATTGTGGGTGTTGTTTTGGGGACGATTTACATCAACATTGGGTTCGATAAGACTGGTGTCGAGAAGCGATTTGGGCTTTTTGCCTTCACTTTAACGTTTTCTTCTTTCTTCCACCACTGAATCTTTACCCATTTTCATCAACGAGAGGCCGATTTTGCTAAGAGAAACGTCCAGTGGTGTTTACAGATTGTCATCATATCTCATAGCGAACACATTGGTGTTCTTCCCGTATCTTCTCGCAATCGCGATCATCTACTCCGTTTCGGTGTATTTCTTGGTGGGTTTGTGTCAATCATATCAAGCGTTTGGTTACTTCGTGTTGGTGATTTGGGTCATTCTCCTAATGGCGAATTCGTTCATCATGTTCTTGAGCTCGATCGCGCCAAATTACATCACTGGAACATCGCTGGTGACGGTGCTTCTCGCCGGATTCTTCCTCTTCTCCGGCTACTTCATATCGAAAGAAAGCATGCCCAAATACTGGTTGTTCATGCACTACTTTTCCATGTACAAATACGCTCTTGACGCTCTGTTGATCAATGAGTATTCATGTTTGATTAACAAGTGTTTGATATGGTACGATGAGGGGAATCAAACGTGCATGATGACAGGGGCTGATGTGATGCAGAAACGAGGGTTACATGAGGATCAGAGATGGGTTAATGTTTATATATTGATTGGGTATTTTGTGTTGTATCGTGTACTTTGGTTCGTGTTCTTGATTAGAAGGGTTTCAAGATCTAAAAAGTGACGATTTTTATGATATGATTAACATAAATGCAACAAATTGGTGGGATTGTTTATGTTGAAAACATACAATGGTCGAATTTGGTATTTATGTTAATGATATTGGTTTTTTTTTTTTTTTTTTGTTTTTTAAGTTATATGATTCTTCCCTAGGTGATTATTTATCGTTTGGGAATAGTATGTGTTATATAAGTCGTGCATGGGTGTTAACGTCGAATTATTTTTGTTTTTTCTTCTTATTTTTTAATGATACATCTACTTTACCTTTATTCTAAACCACTCCAAACAATTTTACTAAACCACTTCACACAATTTTACCCAATGATCGTATTTGAACTCGAAACCTATCATTTAAAACACAAGAGCTTTTATCAAATTGGTTTAATCCCACGTTGACATAACGTATCACTTCTATCAAGTTTATTTTTTGCATCACTTTTTAGCAATCAGATCAGTTATGTTTCCCTCTGGTTTTACATTAGAAGATGAAATTAATAAAGTTTATCCTTGTAACAATTTTTTAGTTTATTCCATTGCATGCTATTTGTAAGATTTTAACTTTTGATCTCTAGTATTAAAAAAATTAAAAAAACTCCTTTTCATTATAACTACATAAAATTAATTATCTAGATTTAACATGTTTAGGGAAGGAGTATATTAAAAAGTATTGGGCGAGGTACTTTTAGCTCTCCCTTGATTTAAACTGGTTGATATATACAATAAAAAAAAGAAAAAAGAAAACACGAGTACAATGAGTAAAACAATGACATTTAATCTTAAGAGCTTTCTAAACTAATTTACTAAAAAGGGTTGGATAAATGTTATAATAATCCAACTTTTATAATCATTATTATCATAATAATATGGCTAACAAACTTTAAAAATGGATAAAGGGTTTTTGAGAGTCATGGCAACCCAATTAAACTATTCTAATCCTAGAGACCACTTAGCCACTTAGGTTTTTAAGAGGGGCTTAAATCCGTAGTGAAATAGTAAAAGTTAAAGACTTTTTAAATATTATCTTTGTTTAAATCTTATTAAAAGTAAGTGGTTGTTTAACAATTTTTGAATGATTAAGTGTTGAACTAATAAAAGGTCTGGACTATTAGTGCCGAACCATTAAGAGATCTGAACCGTTAAAAGCTAGTATATTGCTTAACTATTCAAATGCAAATGTCTGATCATTTTAGATAAAGGTATTAACCATTCAGAATTAGTATAATGTTTAACCATTTAGAGACAAATGTCTGAATCATTCAAACATTTATTCGTGAAACAAACTGTATGAACCATTAATTGCTGAACCATTCAGACATCTAAAACATTAAAAGAGTGAAACAAACGGCCCCTAAGTAGTCGAAAAAAGCAGGCATTGATCTTAATAAATAAGCTATTTTGATCCGTTTTAGAAACAATTATTTCCACAAGAATTTGTATTGACAAAATCATTTACCCTCGTTTGTTTTCACATCAAGTAACTTTCTTTATTTTATTGCTTCTTAAAAGTGAGCGATTATATGATGAAAAACATGGTAACAATGTCTTTATTCGAGTTTTATTCAATATAATTATAGATTGTTAACTTTTTAACAAGAGTAAATTTCTGTTTTGGTCCCTGAGGTTTTGCAGAAGTTACTAGTTCAGTCCAAAAAGGAATCTTTGATCAAATCGTGCCCTATGGTTTATGTTTTTTAACGAATTTGGTCCCTAACCCTAACGCCGTTCATAAAATCTGTTAAGTACGTGCACGTGCCCCTCACGTGAGGGGCTTTTTCGTCTTTTCCAACCCTCTATGCATTAAAACCCCCTTGAACTTAAAACCCTTCCACTCCCATTGATCCTCTCAGAGATTTCGCTTGACTGTAAATGTTGAAGAATCAGTGAAGGCGAACGATTTGATGCAAGAATGGTGCTTACACTTTGGTTTCTTCGACCTACAGGTGAACGATTTGATCCCTACGCTACGTATGGAGACAACCCTACTTTATTCAGTTTGAAGATATTTCATGGGGGAGTTTTCATCACGGAACCAGCTACGACTTATGTGGATGGTAAGATCAACTATGTGGACATGATCGATGCTGATGAATTCTCTGTTATCGAGGTAAATGCAATGGTCGAAGAGTTAGGTTATCCTAAAGATCAAATAATGTTTTATCATTATAAGGTTCCTGATATGAACTTAGAATTTGGTATTAGAGCACTAGGAACTGATCAAGATGTCATATCTATGTTGCAATATGTTGAACGGTTTAAGATCATTGAGGTGTATATAGAACATTGGGTATCAAGACTCAATGTATTTCACAAGTCCCCTAGTAAAGTTAAAATTTGTGAATTAGAACCTACTGATGCGACTTCTAGTCAGCCTAAACCATCCAAACTGAAACCCTTAAGAAAAGCTTCTAGAAAGCTACCACTTCTAACTTTGAATGAGGGATCAATTGTGAATGAGCAGAATGAGCAGAATGAGCAGGGTGAGGGTCAAAATCAGGTTGAGCAGGGTGAGGGTCCAATTATGAATGAGCAGGGTGAAGGTGAAACAACTACAGAGCAGGGTGAGGGTCCAACTATGAATGAGCAGGGTGAAGGTGAAACAACTACAGAGCAGGGTGAGGGTCCAAATGAACAATTTTTATGGATTTCAACTATGGAATGGGTCAAAGTGATGAGGGATTAAGTGATGTTGAAGCTGAACCAAATGATGAAGCTGAACCAAATGATGAAGCTGAAGCAAATGATGAAGCTGAACCAGATGATGAAGATTTGCATGACACAGATAACATGGTTGAACATGTAGATGTTGACATGGGGTCATTTAAAGCAGATTTTGATGAGGGATTGAATGATGTTGATGAGGGGGAAGATGATGAGGATGAGGAATTTGACCTAGATGACTTTGATAGTGGAACAGATGAGGAAGATTTGTTGATTACTGCTGTGAATAAGTTTAGAAAGAGAAAGAAGAAATCCAAGAATGTAGATGCAGTTCCATTTTATGTGGGTCAGTGTTTCAAAAACAAAGATGATATAAAAACTTTGGTGAAAAACCATGCTGTAGTCACTAGGAGGCAACTATCTATCATAAAAAATGATAAGTTGAGGTTTAGGGTGATATGTACAGGTGTAAATCCTGTTTTTATTGGAGGTCAAAATTGTAACACAACACAAGAAAGTGGGACCCAAACTTCAAGTCAGTCAACAGCTAGTGCATCAATAATTGGAAAAGGTAAAGGTGTAGAAAGACAGAATTGTCCTTGGACATTACACATTTCTAGAAAAAATGTAGTAGATGCTTGGGTAGTTAAGACATTTAATGAGAATCACAAATGTTTACAAACCAGAGAGGTGAAGTTGTACACTGTGAGTACAGTTGCTAAAGAGATAGAGTCCACAGTTGAATCAAACCCGGGAATACCCATCAAAGTTCTTCAAGATCTGGTCCAAAAGAAATATCAAGTGCAGATCAGCTTGCAGAAGGTTTTAGGGCAAAGTAATGGCTACAGAGAAGATTCAAGGGGACTTCACCAAACAATATTTACTTTTAAGGGATTACTGTGATGAACTACTAAGATCCAATCCAGGGACAACAATTAAGATTGAAGTTGAAAGGGAATTCAATCCTACCAGTGAAAGTAGGCAATTTAAAAGAATATACATTTGTTATACATCACTTAAAGCAGGCTTTAAGCAATGTGGGAGGGAGGTGTTAGGTTTAGATGGTTGTTTCATGAAAGGGCCTTTCCCTGGTCAGATTCTAACAGCAGTGGGTGTTGATGCTAACAATGGGATCTATCCAGTAGCTTTTGCAATAGTTGAAGCAGAATCATGCAGTTCATGGACTTGGTTCTTAGAGTTGCTTGGTGCTGACCTAGATCTTTGCAGGCAATCAAATTTCACATTCTTGAGTGATAGAAAAGGTACTAAGCTTATTTTATTTCAATTATGGTACTTGAAATTAATGCTATTGTTATTTTGTAGGGCATCATACCTGCTATCAAGAAGGTGTATCCTTGTGCTGAGCATAGGTATTGCCTTAGGCATATACATGAGAATATGAAAACAAAATGGAGAGGCAACTTATTCAAAGAAATGCTATGGAAAACAGCAAGTGCAACAACCATTCCACAGTTTAACAAACACATGGATGATATCAGAAACCAAGATCAATCATTACACAAATGGCTGCAAGAAATACCACCAATTCATTGGGCAAGATCCCATTTTAGTGGTAAGTTTAATGTTATTATAAGAACTGAGTTCCTACTATTTGTACAAGTGATTAATGACTGGTTTCAATGACAGGGAGGTCTAAGTGTGATGTTCTACTCAATAATTTGTGTGAGGTTTTTAACAAACAGCTCATAGGAGGCAGAGACAAACCCATCATTACTTGCTTGGAGTACATAAGAGAGTATCTGATGAGAAGAATTGGGGTGGTGAACAGGTTGATTGCTAGGTGTGATGGTCCATTGACACCCACAGCAACAAAGACATTCAACCAAATTAAACAGAAGCATCACAGTATAATGTAATGTGGAATGGGCGAAGCAAATATCAAGTGAGTGGACTTGGAATGATCAGTGTGTTGTGGATGTGAGTGCCAAGACTTGCTCTTGCAGAAAATGGGAATTAACAGGCATGCCTTGCAAGCATGCTGTAGCTGTTAACTGGGATATGAGAGTGAATGGGATAGAAGTTGGAATACCTGAGACTTGGGTAGATGAGGTTTATGGCTGAGCACATGGAAGAAAGTTTATGAGAACACCATTGACCTAATCAATGGCAAAGAAATGTGGACTCCATCAGCTTGCCCTACTTCATTGTTACCACCCAAACATCACATCAAATAGGAAGGCCCAAGAAAGCTAGAAAAAAATCAATTGAAGAGTTGTCACAAACAATAAGTGCTGCTGGGAAGATGACCAAGAGGGTAAGCCTGTTACTTGTACACTATGTAATCAAAAGGGTCACAACAAAAGGGGTTGCAAATTGGCAATGCTTCAACAACAACACAAGATGCAACTGCTTCAACAACACAAGATGCAGGGTCCAGTGTTTAATCAAAAGTGTAGTGTGTGTTTGCCTTGGTTATTTGGTTTGTAGAAGTGTAGGGTCCAGTGTTAAGGATGTTTGTAGTTGTTGGTATTGAACAATGTGTGGTTGGAATGTTTGTAACTGGTCATTAGAACCATTACTTTTGGGATTAATATTAGCAGTACTCTACTTATTTCATACAAGCACTTCTATTTCAGTACTCTACATAAATATATTACCAATTCAACAAACAAAGTAACATACAATGGAAAAGAACAATACATACTTATCATTCAACCAAAAGTCAAATACATTTCCATTACACCAACAAAAGTAACAATACATAGTTATCATTCAACCAAAAGCTTGACCTTTACACCAATTAAGGTCAAGTGGAAAGAAATACATAAAAAACAACATCCAACTTATGAAAACCACTAACTTAAGTCTTCGATTTTCAGCAGCCTTGTGGTTGATTTTTCTAAGTAACCCCGGTACAATAACATTACAACTATCACATACAGGAGGATCAGCCCAGGCTACAAAATCACATACCTGCAATTGCAGAAAGGGAGTTAGGGCAAGACCAAAAAAATTAAAAAAACAGATAGGCGCACCACATACCTGCAATTGCAGGCTACAAAACCACATACCTGCAATACAGAAAGGGAGTTACCTTGCGTGAACACAGTGAAACCTTCGACCAGGGTTTGCAGACGTCCAAGAGGTGCGAATCGTAGTAGGCGCACCACATTTACAGATCACCATGGTGGTGATGGTCAACAACAACGAACACAGAAGGGGGAGAAGAAGATACAACAACGTACGTACGATTTGGGGGGTTTTAAAATGCATAGAGGGTTGGAAAAGACGAAAAAGCCCCTCACGTGAGGGGCACGTGCACGTACTTAACAGATTTTATGAACGGCGTTAGGGTTAGGGACCAAATTCGTTAAAAAACATAAACCATAGGGCACGATTTGATCAAAGATTCCTTTTTGGACTGAACTAGTAACTTCTGCAAAACCTCAGGGACCAAAACAGAAATTTACTCTTTTAACAAAATTATATAACCAGAAATACAACGTTAGATACTTTGGGTAAGTTGATGGACCCCACGAATATGAAAGTGGATTCGAGTGTGATGAACACTGATGATGACGTGGCAAAAACACTGCATCACATGCATGTCACGGGTCTTAAGCTTCAGTGTAGAGTTACAAGGGTGCCAGCCTACCTCCAAGATCTATTTTACCTTTTTTTTTTTCTAAAATTATGTGAGATGGTTTTGTGAGTTGTCGAAAAAAAAACATACTAATTTAGAATATTCATGTCTTTGTTTAAAATATATTTTTATAATAGTAAGTAAATTTTAAAAATATTTGAATAAATAACTTATATTTTATTTATTCCGATCAGTTTATTGATTTGTTTACTTGTTATAACCACATTACTAAAGTTTTATAAGTGCCTAATTAGGTTACTTATATTTTTTTTTTAATTTTATAATTCATAAAAAATTTTAAATAATATAGTTTATATATCATTAGTATTTAATTATTTTAAATGTTTTGAATTTAGTTACCTAATTGGGTAAAAAAATTATTAGTGACTAGATTGCGATAAAAGAAATTATGTGTAATCTAATTTAATCGATCCTAAAATTTGATTACTATTATATAAATATCCTTTTATAGACTAATAAATATAATTAAGAAAATTATTATGATTACTAAGATTATTGATTAAAATTTAAAATATTCATTCCTTAAGATTTTTTTACCGACAAATTAAGAAATATGCGGTGATAACTCAAAAGGAAAAAAATGTGCAAAGTACTTAATCTATACTTATTATAAAAACATATCTTTAGTGTCACGTGTCATTTTCTTATGCTTCCGTTCATTTGATTTTCTCGCCTTAAAATGTATTTATCCTTATTTTAGTCATATTTTGTCACCACCCTCAAAATCCAGGTGCGAGTTTTACCGCGAGGCGTGTGAACAAACCAGGATTACAGTCAATAGTTACTCGGAACGACTCTATATGCCATCTTTAAAATAAAACAAACCAAAGTTCAAACTTTAAAATCATACGGAAGCGTTTGTAAAGTTAAACAACCTAAAATACTGAAATACATAAATGACAACATGCGCCAACCAACTGTTTAAAAACCCAAAATGTAAAGACAAGCAATTGTGTTTATAGTTTAAGTCTTAGAATGCATGCTCGACCCGTGCTGTGCTCTATTGGCAAGCTGAGTTATCGACCTGAGAATAGCATACTAAAATGTCAACACAATGGTGGTGAGTTCAATAGTTTGTGATAAAACATAAACCGTTAAACAGTGGTGATATATAAGCAGTGTATTGTAACAGAGCTAGTCCATATAACATAAATATTAATTCATAGTGATTTCGCAATTGAAGCGACTGTGATAGTTTTTGCCTCCTGCCACGACTTACCATGTCGTGACAAATGTTAATAGGACCAATTGCATCCGGTTGACCTCGAGTCACACAGGTGGGGCTCGTCAGAGCCAGTAGTACTACCCAGTTTCTCCGCTATTCAATATTAACAATTCGAAAGTGTGAGGACTTTTCATGGTAAACAATACTATATTAATATATACACAACTTAAATACATAAAGGTTTACGGGATTACCATATGCTATCTCCCCAAAAGAGATTTAAATAAAGAGTGGGGCATGAACTCACCTGATACGCGTGATAGATATCTAAGGCTTAACTTGACAAGAACAAGTGGAAAGACAACTTCAAAGGTTACCTAGAACACACAAGTACATAAGCACATGTACACAGAGAAATCCCAAAGAAACTCTAAGTGCTCTACAATCAAAGAACTCTAGGTTATAAACGCAACATACATGTGACCTAGTTGGACCCGTTTGACCCGTTGGTGACATTATGTGTGTAAACCATTTTAAAAACATAATATACATCATACAAGATCAAATCATGCATAACCTACTCATATGACCAAACTATGAATTATCATAAAAGGCCAAAACAGATAATGTATCAATTAATGTCCATACTACCACAATACATTCAAATGTCCATTACTTTCCACATACACTAAGATGACCAATTTCCAGTCCCAAACCTGATGTCCTAGTTGCTAATCCCCATCAAACAACATACATGATCATCAAAGTACATAAATCACACATAACCAAATGGACATTCCACTACAACTATTTAACAGGTCCTATCACTTTAGAAATCATCCATGGACATACTAAATGTCCTAAGTCCCCAAACATGCTCAAGTATATCATTCAAACCTTGTGCAAATAAAGTTTCCCTTTGGGGAAAGCATATCCCAAAATCTATCTACACCAAAAAGTATACATGCATTCATCAATATATGCCATATCAAGTTCATAATAACCCCTAAGCAGATCAACAACATCCAACTAACATAATCATCAATTCGTATCTAAAAAGTTACTACTTTTGAAAATCTATGAACTACATTATCCATTCTTGGTTTTCTAGCATACATATCATCAATCTAGTATACATATGTCATCAAAAACACATCAACAACATCACTACATCACCAAATCATCATATCATACAAATAAAGTTACTATTATAGTAACCTATGAACAACGCCTTCCATTCATCATTTCTTGTAGATTAATGTATTCTAGCATTCATACTATCTAATTAACATCTAAACAATCATCAAACAACATCAATTTGATCAATTATGAAATTTTCCCAAATCAAGTTTCTAGTTTGACTAATATGACTAGAACATCAAAATCCATAGTAAAACATGAAATTGACCCTAATCTAGCATCAATACAATCATACTAAACATAGAATAACCATCAATTTCATATCGTCATAATCAACTTTCGGATCTAGGGTTCATCTACCTCAAAAACTTTGAACAATATGATGAAACATACCTTTAATGTGTAGAATCAAGATTGGACTTAAAAACACTTTGTAACACTTGGAACCAAACAAAAATCGAGGTTGTTTATGTGCTTGGAAGCTTGAATTCACAATGTGAGGGTGTGGGAGCTGGGTTTGCGGACCCCGAATGGGGTGGGGGGATTAGGGTTGTATTTTTTTAAGTTTTAGTTTTAGGAAGTTACACTTTACCCCTTTATTTATATTTTATAAAAACTACTCTTTAACAACGTTTTTAAAAGGTTTTAACTTAATAAATAACAACATTATGAATCAACAATAATATATATATCTATTTTCCACTAGTCACAATATACGTAAATTAAATATACGTGTTTCCACGTTAAGCGATAAAATTCACCATTAACATTTAAATCGCGTAAACACATAAGCATAAACACAATAATCATCTAATACACTAGATTATTATTAATTTAAGGTTATTAATTATTATTAGGTCACCAACGTTCAACGAAAACCGGGTGTGCTTACGACACGTGTATGCAAGACTTAACGGAAACTAACGGAGTTTTGGTATTGGAAAATTACCGGATGTCACATTTCCCCATGTTGAAAGAATTTTCGTCCGAAAATTGCGTTACATGGTGAGAGTGTTCCATCACTGGTCTACTGCATTGGCACACATGAATCAAAATCTAGTGAGTTATCTAGTGAGTTTGGATGAGTTGTCATATCATCTCCATGTTGAAAGAAATTTCGTCCCGAAATTTAAATCAATATTTTGTCTGCCGGCATCATCGTCGCGAATAGATGAGGATACTTAAGCTTCATTTGATCTTCACGTTCCCACGTGAATTCCGGTCCATGTCGCGAGTTCCACGGAACTTTGACTATGGGTATATTGCTTTGCTTAAGTGTTTTCATCACGATCCATCACCTCGACTGGTTCATCGATAAAGCGTAATGTTTCATCCACTTGAACGTCCTCTAGTGGTACAATTAGTGTTTCGTCTGATAGACACTCTTCAGATTGAAACATGGAACACATCGTGGACTCCATTCAGCGAATCAGGTAAGGCTAGTCGATAGGCCACTGGACTATTCTTTCTAATATCTCAAATGGTCCAAACATACCTTGGATTTAGCTTTCCCGTTGCCAAACGAATTACGCCTTTCCATGGTGAGACCTTCAATAAGACCTTGTCGCCAATTTAAAACTCGAGGTTTCGTCTCTTGTCAGCATAACTTTTCTGTCTATCTCGCGTGCAGCCAGTACGGTTCCATATCTTGCACAATCTTCTCAGTTGTCTCATGTATCAGCTCGGGACCCATTAGTTGACTATCACTAATTTCAGCCCAACAACACGGTGTGATTGACATTTTTCCCATACAAAGCCTCGAAGTGTGTGCTTGTATGCTAGTTGTGATTAACTGTTATTATAGGAAAATTCCACCAATGGCAATTGAAACTTCACAGTGTTCCTGAAATCATCACACAAGCACGTAGCATATCCTCCAAAGTCTGTATGGTACACTCACTCTGGCCATCAGTTTTGGATGATAAGCAGTACTCATATCTAATCGTGTACCCACAAGACTTCTGCAGTGATTGCCAGAAGTGTGACGTGAAACGAGCATCGCGGTTAGAAAAATGAGATCGGTACAAGTGTCTCGAAACGATTTCCTTAAGGTTAGTCGGGTAGTTTCTCCGTCTTATCCATTTCCTTAATGCAAGGAAGTGAGCGGACTTGGTCAAACCGATCCATAATAACCCATATTGTGTCACAACCAGTATAGTCCGGGGTAGTTTAGTAATAAAATCCATGGAGATTTGTTCCCATTTTCCACATGGTATCTCGGGTTGTTGTAACAGTCCAGATGGTTTTTGGTATTCTACCTTGACTTTTGAGCACGTCAAACACTTGTTCATATACGTGGCTACATCCGCCTTCATGTTAGGCCACCAGTAGTGCGCCTTTGGTCATGATACATTTGTCAATTCCAGGATGTATAGAGTACTTAGACTTGTGTGCCTCACTCATAACTAAATCCCTTAGATTTCCATAGACAGGCACCCAAAGTCTATCCATGAAGTACCAAATTCCATCCTCTTTCACTACCAATTGTTTATCCATTCCCCATAATGACTCAGAACTAACATTTCCTTTCAAGGCTTCTATCTATGCTTCCTTAACTTGTTCAGGCAGATGAGTACTGATTGTAAGCTGCAAGCTCGCACCCGCCTGGGTTAGCTGTTTCTTCCTGCTTAAGGCATCGGCAACCACATTCGCCTTTCCAGGATGGTACTTGATAGCGTAATCATAATCGTTCAGAAGCTCCACCCAACGTCGTTGCCTCATATTCAACTCCTTTTGCTCAAAGATATGCTGAAGACTCTTGTGATCGGTGTAGATAGTGCATTCGGTACCGTACAAGTAATGTCTCCAAATCTTTAAGCCAAAAAAAACCACTGCACCCAATTCCAGGTCATGGGTGTGGATAGTTCTTCTCGTGAACTTTTAGTTTGTCGAGGGGGTAAGCTATACTTTGTCATGTTGCATCAGGACACAACCCAATCCTTGAATATGCGTCACAATACACCACGAAATCATCCGTTTCTTGCGCGTGCCAATATCGGTGCATACAGAGTTTCTGTTTTAATAGCTGAAAAGCCGCCTCTTGACTTTCACCCCATTTGTATGTCGTTCCTTTGTGGGTCAAGGCTGTGAGAGGTTGTGCAATCTTACGATCCCTCTATGAATCGTCTGTAATACCCTGCTAACCCTAGAAATTGCCTTATCTCGCTCGGTGTTTTGGGTATAGCCCAATTCTTTATCGCTTCAATCTTGGCAGGATCAACATGTATTCCCTTCTCATTCACAATATGACCTAGAAATTGAACTTCTCGTATCCCAACTTACACTTGGAGAATTTAGCGTATAGGTGCTCATTCTTCAAATTTTAAGATCAATCGTAAGTGCTCTTCATGGTCCTCCTTGGTCCTAGAGTATATCAGTATGTCATCGATAAACCACAATGACGAACTGATCAAGATATGGTTTGCACACAGCGATTCATGAGATCTATGAACACCGCAGGGCATAGTCAACCCAAAGGCTGACCAAGAACTCGTAATGACCATAACGAGTACGAAACGCAGTTTTGGAGATGTCTTCTTCTCGGACTCTAAGTTGATGATAACCAGATCTCAAATCAATCTTCGAGTAATAGCTTGATCCCTGAAGCTGATCAAACAAATCGTCGATACGTGGTAAAGGGTATCGGTTTTTTTACTGTGACTTTGTTTAACTCCCTATAATCGATGCATATTTGAAACGTGCCATCTTTCTTCTTAACAAAGAGAACAGGGGCTCCCTAAGGTGATGTGCTAGGTCAAATAAAGCCTTATCTAAAAGCTCCTGAAGTTGTGATGACAACTCCTGTAGTTCGTTCGGTGCTAATCGATAAGGTGCTCTAGCAATCGGGGCTGCACCGGGAGTCAGTTCAATTTGGAATTCAACTTGGTGATGAGGTGGTAGCTCGGGAAGATCCTCTGGAAAACACCTCTGGAAAGTCTCGTACCACAGGTATGTCCTCCATTCTCCTTTCCTCCGGTGCTTATCGGTGGCGAGTTCCAGAATAGCCAAACGACCTTTCACAACAAACTTTTGTGCTTTCATGTAAGAGATAATGCCTATCACTACACACTCCTATCACCTATGACTGTAAGGATTTCGTCATCAACAGGAATTCGTATGATTTTCTCGTGATATATGACTTCCGCTTGCTTATTAGAAAGCCAATCCAGCCTATCACAACGTCAAAACTTCCCAGTGTAACAGGTATAAGATCATAGCGAAAGTATGACCATCGAGCTCTATCTTACAATCTCTAAGGATATGTGTTACATGGATCTGTTTAATCGTCAGCCAATTCTATGGTGTATTGGATTCTAAGTCAGAGGGAATATCACTTAGAAGACTACAGAACTTTAAGGATATGAAACTCCTATCGGCTCCAGTATCAAATAGTACTGTAGCGAAACATCCATTGACAGAAAACCTACCAGTAAACAGTCGTAGGGTCATTTAGAGCCTCACCTGAACCAATGATAAAGGCTCTCCCTTGGCTCCATTGTTGTTGCCACCAGTACCATTGCCATTGCCATCATTATTGTTGTTGTTTTGGTTGTTGTTGTTTTTGCCCATTGCCATTATTGCATTACCATTTTTTCTCAGTTCGGGGGCAGTTTCACGTTGTAGCCCTTCCTTCCCATATTCAAAGCAAACCTTGGGAGTCTCCTGGGGTGGTTGTGGCCTTTTACCAACTCACCACGGCAATCCTTGGCTAAATGTCTGATATTTGAAGTTGTCACACCTTCCTAACTGGTGGTAGTTACACGCGTGCACCTCGGTTGTTTACCACCATAACCGCTTAGTCCTTGATGTTTGAAGCTGACTGGTTGAAGTTACGGTTGTTTTCGAACCTCCGTTGTAGTTACTGCGGTTGTTGTTGCTGAAGTTGATGTGTGACCGCTGGACGATGATGATTTGTTGTTGTTGTTGGAAGCATCCATTTCCTCTTGTTATCGGGCATGCTCGCCACAGCGCCCCGTTTCAGTAACCGTCCTTGTTCCACGTCTTCGTCGGTCAGTTTGTGGGCTAAGCGAATGATGTGCAGTTGAAAACCCGAGCTTTATATGTGTTTATGATGTATTTTTATTACATTTTATGCATTGATATCATTGGAATTAGATAACTATGAGAAATTGTGTTTTTTTAGGTTAAATGCATAAAATGGCGGGTTTTGGAGCTTTAACGCGCAACCAGACAAACTCCAGGGACCAAACATGACAAGTTGGGAAAGTAACAAAGTTCGGGGGTCAATCACATCCATGGTTAAAGGTTTGGAGGCTTGGAAGTGGAAGAAAGTAGAGTTCGGGGGTTAAAAGTGTTGAGAATGGAAGCTACAAAGTTCAGGGACCAAATCTGCCATTTGATGAAAGTTGGAAAAAGTTGAAACTCGTGAGATCGTAGGCTACGACCATCCGGTCATAGGCTACGATGTCAGAAACCCAAAACAGTAGCCAGATCGTAGGCTACGACCATCTGGTCGTAGGCTACGATGGCAGAAACCCAAAACAGTAGCCAGATCGTAGGCTACGACCATCTGGTCGTAGGCTACGATGGCAGAAACCCAAAACAGATCAGTAGCCAGATCGTAGGCTACGATATGATACTCGTAGGCTACGATCTGGGGCTCGGAAAAACGCGAATTTAGGGTATTTAAAGACCTTTTTGAGCCCTGATTCGGGGTCAACTTCTGGGGGACGAACTCTCTACACTTGGAGACGAAAAACCAACAGTTCTTAGGGCTTGGAGAGTGATTCCTAACCATCTTGATCATCAACACAACACTCCGAATGATCTATCATATCAAGATTGAAGATCCAATGATGATGATGCACGACTAATCTTTCTGAATCATACTTGGGATGTAGAGTATTGTTTTCTTTCAGTTTTCTCATGTTTTAAAGAACACTCATTTGTAATCATTGGTGATTGATCTATGAATATTGATACTTGGTATTGATACATTATTTCATAGGGTTTTGTTGATTAGGTTAAATATGATGAAGCATACAATTGCCCTTGATTGAGTCACACTGGCAGGGACCATTTGATAACCAGTGTCGTGTGTTAGCGATTGTTGATGCCTAAGGTTTATCTAGTGAATTAACCAGATTTGATTATCAATAATTTATCTGTTATATGACATGAGATTACTGATTGATACATGCTTGAACCCCAGGTGTGATTTGTCTTTGTGAACTGTTTGAATTCATTAAATTACTTGTTTACTTGTTTGATCTTAAAACCAATCATTTGCTAGTGTGATCAGCACTCTTGATAGAACTTCATAATTCCAACAATTTGTCATATATTACACTGACCACATACTCCTCGTGGTTCGACACCCTACTTGCCCTAACTAGTTAAGGTGATTAGGTTATTTGATTATTATTATTGTTTTTTTGACTAGATCGCGACAACCTAGATCAAAATGGCGCCGTTGCCGGGGAGTTAGTGCGCTTAGTGTTTTGTGTGATTTGATTTCTTTGTTTGCTTTAGTAGTAATTTTTTCTTTTGCATTTTTATTTTCATAATTTTTTATTTTCCCTTTTTACGTGAGGTGTGTTAGTTGTGCAGGTAACAGGTTTATGCACACCCGTCATTCAGGAAGACAATCCCCGCTCATCTTTGAACCAGAGATTAAGAGGTTAGCTCGACAAAACCGAGCCTATCAAAGAGAAACAGCAATGGAAGGCCAAAACCAACATCAGAATCAGAATCCACCCCCTAACCCACTCAATGAAGACAGCATATTCCACCCAACCACAACAATAACAATCTGAACCCACCAGTCAATCCCAACCAACCACAAAACCTGAACAATTCAGCTCACCTATCCGGAAACAGAACCCGAAACAATTATCAAGCCGGATCATCAGCTCCACACAACACCCCTCATCACTAGAGCCACAGTGCAGCATGATGAAGATTATGTGAGTATTCACACTGAAGATGAAGATGGTGACGAGGCATGGAATGAAATGAATGAAGAGCACCATGGTAATAATGGGGAAACTTGGCGGGTGAGACAGAACAATGAGTTCGAACTAGAAAATGAGGTCAATGATGGTTGGGAAGACCATGAGTAAGAACAAGTGGAAGAGGTGAATCCGCATAGGGCTGGGTTTGTGAACAGAAACAGGGGTAGAGACGCTGTTGGAAGAAACAGGATTAATAGAGGTGGTAGAGATCAAGCTAACTATAGAGATCCAATCAATAGAGGGGGGCCAAGAAGACAAAATATTATAGCCCCAGTTCAAGGTGTAAACAGTCGATTCAGACCGGCTATTTCTGATGGAGCTTCACCAATAGTTCCACCGGTGCGTATACCCGACGATGTACATTCAGCTCCCGTCCGTCATATATCAACATTTTGCCTAATTTTCATGGGATGGCTTCAGAGGACCCATACTCTCACTTATCTGACTTTGGGGCAATTTGTAGTTCCATCGGTGATGGAACATTTAATCAGGATGAGGTCAGGTTGCGTCTTTTTCAGTTCTCGTTGAAGGATAAGGCGAAACATTGGTTTAACTCACTACCAATGTATAGTATTCGCAATTGGGATGAGATGCAACAGGTTTTTCTGGATGAGTATTACTCACAGGCTAAGACAGATGAAGCTAGGATTGAAATTCGTCATTTTCAGCAGCAAACAGGCGAGTTATTCCATGAAGCATTCGCCCGTTTCAAAGAGCTTCTCAGAAAATGCCCACATCATCAGATTGAGTTATGGGAATTGATAAAGTGCTTTGTAGATGGGTTGACATATGAAGACAGAAAACATCTAAAGGCTTCCAGTAACAGCAAATTGTTAAACCAACCAGAGGAAGACGATTGGGATTTCTTGGAGTTGATGTGTCAGGATTCCAAGGCTGAAGCTTCTGCTGAAAGAAGAAGAAAACACTCGACCACCAGATCAGTAAAATCAGTGTCGAGTGAATCTGAACGGATTGCAGCATTAGAACGAGAATTTGCTATGTTGAGGAAGGACAAGAGTAAAAAGGAGGTTGGTAAAGTAGGGGTGAAGTTCCCAGTTTGTGAAGATTATGGGGACTCGGACACAAAGCAGAAAACTGCCCCGAATATGAAGATGAAGATGAGCCCGAAGAGGTGAATTATGCATACGGGGATACCAAAGGTCAGGGGTTCAACTCAAACACTTATCACCCCGGCTTGAGAAATCACCCGAACTTCAGTTATGGGAATGCAAATAATCAGGCAAATCCAGAATTTCAGGGCTCAAGTCAGAACCGACACCGAGGTGGGTATCAACAGGGTTCCTATAATCAGAACAATAGTCGGGATATAACAGAGAGGGTTACCAGGG